>JBAMBL010000292.1:0-33656 GCA_037043405.1 Drosophila subquinaria | reverse complement strand
GATTAAACCTACAGTATAATCAAAGGGATACCAACAGGCCAATGGCAGACTGCGATCTCTGTAGACGATGGGAAGCATCAGCCAGAATATTGTGCCCACATAGCAGCAGTAAACATATGTCTTGATCCACAGATTCGAATTACGCAGTGCTCCCAAAATGGTCACATAGGAAAATCCAGGTGCCGAACGTGTCTGATGCTTCTCATTGATAGACATGATTATCTCATTTAAGAGCTTCGGTCTCAGGCGTCGAAAGTACAATTTCATTATGATGGCCCATATATAGATGATGGTTTGAATAAGACAATTAACTAGAAACTCCAGATCCCCTTGGCCATAATAAATGTAGATTGTACTGATATATAATACCACCAAACATCTCATAGATCCAATCGACAAATTTTATCAGACACTTGAGAAATTCGCTTCTATTGTCTAAACTCCATGGATACATCGCCGCCACCTGCATTGTAGATCGTATAAATCCGAATAGATCGCGACGTTTCCATTGTTCTTCAATTAACATTTTGGAGTTCTCGACACGTTTCATCCCGATGCTATCGATGTTTGCGATAGAGGACCCAGCAGGAATCCCTTTATATAGGCTCTGTGTCGGGAATGACCAAAGTGTTGGTTGCGAGTTCGCCAATGTTTTCCCAGTCCCCAAATAGTTTAAATAAATAATTATTGTAAGAATTCAATTAGTGAAGCCCATTTATTGATTGAGTCTGCCCATTAAAAACCCATTAACCCATTAACAGCCAAGAGTCTTACGCAAAATTGCCGGAGACGTGTCTAAACAAAGCAAAACAACAACGACCGTTATTCGTTGTCGCTTCTTTATTTATATGCAGCTGTTCAGCTGTGATTGAATCGAAATTATAACTTTGCAAAATTATGTTTCTAGTAAAATAATGGCTATTTTAAGCAGGGACCGTAATCATTATGAGATATATTATAAAAATTACGTAGTAATGATTATTTAAAGATTTTTAAGGATTTTCTTCAATGATAATTATAGTTACTGCTACTACTAATAATTTTTGATCTGGTTGGGCTTTTCTGGGTTTTTCCCAATCCTTGCAATGAATGTTGGATCACTTAACAAATTTTATATTTAACAAGTTTATACCCCCAGATCTTTTGTTCTTTTTTTCTTAATTTTTTAATAAGCTTTTTATCTTTTCAGTTTAATTTTAAATTTAACTATAAATATAATATTTTTTTTGAATTTTATATTAATAAACTTAAATTTTAATATTTACGCTAATTGATTAAGTAAATAAGTATTGATTAATTTTGAGTTAAATAAAACTCACAAATAATCATTATCAATGATTTTTATTTTTTAGCTCAAAATAAAACTTATTTTTAAAAAAGATTACGTCAGATAATTTTTTTCCGTTTGATAGGGAACCCATCAATTTTATTAAAGGGATATGCAAAAATATTGGGGGAAATCCTTCACAAAAGCCATGAATTAAAAGTTAGTTTTCTTTTGAGCGAAAAAAATGTCATAGATATATAAATATTTAATTTTTTTCGCTCAAATTTAATCATTATCATTATTTTTTTGACTATGTATTCAAGTCATAGATTTTTTATGTGCAAATATTTCAGTAATCATTGTTTGCGATCCCTGATTTAAGGCTATCTTAAAGTGGCTCTATTTCTGTACGGTGGCTATTAATGGGTTAAACAGAAATTTATATTTAGTAGATTAGGGTGAGGTATCGTAAGAATACATAGCTTAGCATAGTATTTATAAAGTCAATTAAGCCATACCTATTTTCTTAATACACCTAAATACTTTGCGGCTTTGAAAATATATAATTGATTTTTTTGATTCTCAAGCACTGGGTCCATAACATTTTCCTGAACACTCTGACTTAATTATTCGTGATTTTTTAAATATTTGTAATATCTTAGAATTTTTGAGAATTTGTATTTTTGAGGTTCCATTTCCTAACCGAAAGAATTTGGAGTAAAGTGTGTTGAAATAAATGTTATTATTATAAATTAAATATTAATTAGTATAATAATAACATAATTTTTATCCAGATACTTTTGAGATTTGCAGATGAAGTTCAGCCACGCGCATCCATTTTTCTTAGGAGCGTAAGAACTGAAAAAGCTGTTGTAATAATCTAAAGAACACAAAGACTGAAGATCAAATTTGATGTCAATATTGTAGTTTCTACTTACGCTCCTAAAGCGTTCCACATTCAGATTGTAAATCTTGCCGGCAGTGAACTGAAAGTGTTTTTGGCCATTCATAAGGAAGAACAGGTAGTGACTGCGCACCTGTTTCAAGCACAGTTGCCAAGGACTCCGCCAGAGAGCGTCTCCACACCGCTGACTGTTCTGATAGACCACCTCGGCAAAGTAACAGATGACGAACATCTCGAAGAGCACCAGGACCAGATATTGGCCAAGGACGACCATACGAATGAATGAGTTGGCCGCTGTACTCTTGGTCCACACAAAGGCCACGAGGCAGACCAAAAAGGTCACCTCGCCAGTCTTTAAAAGCCACACGGGATTGAAGAACTTCTCAATTTTCCAAAGAACCGAAATTATGTATCTATGTTGGGCTAGACAGCGTGTAAAGGCACGGTTGAAAGATGTCGCAAAATCTCGAATATTACTGGAATCCCGTTGCCTGACGAGCTCTTCCAATGGAGTAATCTCTTCTACGGCATAGCTATATTGATTGACCTCTGCATCTGCCACAGACTGTGCCTCTTGTAGCATTCTGTGGAAAGGGAATTAAATATTATATTTTTAGTTGGATACTATGAATGTAACCTCAGTTCCGTCAGCGTTGCACCCGTTTCCAAACAACTTGTGGCCAGCACATTCTTTAAGCTGCAAAATAAGATATCGTATTGGCCCGATATCAGAATACCAATCACCATATATAAACCACTGCCAGCAGTGAAGGCAGCAGATATTTGAATTTGTCCCATGCCCTGAAGAAGGAAAACAATCTCATAGACAACTGGTTGCTGTGAAAATTAAGATAAATAGATATAAATGGATTAAATCCGTGAATTGATAAGACTACTCACCTTATAGTCGAAGGGATACCAGCAGGCTAGGGGCAAACTTTTATCCCTGTAGACAATGGGCAGTGCTAGCCAAAATAGAGCAGCTATCTGGCAGCTATAAATCAAGCCCTTGGCCCAAAGATTCGAATATCGCAAAGGTTCTGCCATAGTCACATATGTAAAGCCGCGGGCAGAGCGAGTCTGATGTTGCTCATTGATTAAGTTGATAGTATCTTTCAAGAGATTAAAATTGAATCGTCGAAAGTATAATTTCATGAATATAGCCCATATATAGATGATCGTTTGTATGAAACAATTGACGATTAATTCCAAATCTCCCTTGTCATAGTTGATATAGATGGTACAGATAAATAATACTGCAATATGCGCACAGACAAAGTAATTGAAGATTTCATAGCACAAATCGAAGAATACAAGAGAATGTTTTATAAATTTATTTCTGTGATTTCCCGTATTCCATGGATACATTGCTGCTACACGCAACGTGGTGCGAATAAATCCGAAAAGATCACGACGTTTCCATTGTCCCTCCATGAATATATCCGAGTTTTCAACACGCTTCATTCTGAGTGCCTGTGGCAAAAGACCCGAACTTGTCGCCCTTTTATAGCTTACACTCATAAGTATGAGCTCAAAGTTGTGATGATGCCCTTTTCACTAAAGTTTCCATTTTGACGGGAAATTGAATTTAATTTTAATAAATAATGAGTTAAGTACTCTATGAAATCCATTGCTTGATTTACTTGTAATTGACATTGTCATTTGCATGCTACTTTTTTAAATGACATATATTAATTCTCAATCAAACTTTTGCAAACATTCATTAACTCTTTTTAAGTTTAATTTCATATCCTTAATCATTGAGGCGTCAAACCAGTTATTTTTTTAAATATTTAAATGCGTGTTATTTTAGAAATTTTCTTATTTGTTAGCAGCATTTGGCACTTTTTGACACTTTGAGGACCGCAACCTTGATAGGGAGCGGCCCTCCAACGTGGTAGACCATCCTCCACGTAGCCAAGCTCCGGGTTCAAATAGGAGAGTGCCACCGGCACAGCAAAGACGGCCAAGTATTCAAGCCTCGCGGAAACACTCGCAAAGGAGCACGGTAGGACCATCCCGACCGATGCGTCCTGCGCTAGCCGCTGAAAGAAGCACGGTAGGACAATCCCGACCGTTGCGTCCGGCACTAGCCGCTGACACACGGCAGGAACAACGTCTGCCACGGAAAAGGGATCTTCTGCCGCGCCAAGGAGAACCGGGTGGTGTGGATGACCCCCACAGACGTACTCTCTGTGGTTCAAGGACCAAGTGGTACCTCCGGTACCTCCAGCAGGGGATGTCGCAGGAGGATGCGTTGGCCAAGGCCAAAGCGCCAAGACCGACGACATCCGAAGACAGGACAGCTGCTAAAAGGTCGAGTAGTGCGCTTACACCGCCAACCGACACCCCTAAAAGGGTGCGCGCGGCGGAGCCAACTGCTCAAAGACCCATGAGGTGCGGAAGAAGCTAAATCAACTGGGATCACATAATAGGCTAACCCTAAGATGGATTCCAGGCCATAGGGATTTAGCAGGAAACGAGGCAGCTGACAGACTAGCCAGAATGGGCGCATGCAGGCCCCTAATAGGTCCTGAACCGTTCTGTGGGATTGGAAGACACACAATCCGGGAATACCTACGAAAAGAGGAGAGGCGACTTCAGCAGTCGCATTGGACGGAGACAACAGGTCTCAGACAAGCCAAATACCTCCTAGGTAGCTACAACCCAAAGCGGTTTAAGCAAGTAATCACATTGGGAAAGAATAGACTCAGAATACTCACCGGTATTTTGACCGGGCATTGCAAACTGAGAAGTCACCTATCAAAGTTAGGAATAGTGTAGCAGGACAGAGTCAATACATATATGCACAGACATTACGCTCTCTCGGTTGCTCTCACGGCTGCTCTCTTGATATTAGCTATTCCTTCATTCCCTCTCATCCCTGCATTAAGATGTACATACACTAGCTTGTAAGAAACAACCACGAGTCAGTCTTGATCGAGTGGTCGAATAAAGAACATATACCGAGAAACATTTGTCTTCTACAAATTCAGAAGTGGTAACCTACTGCCATGGAACTAAATGATTTTAACCAATTCACAACGGTGCAGTTAAAAAATTGGTTATCCGCGCTAAATTTGTCTACGCAAGGAAGAAAGGCGGAGCTTATAGCTCGTTTAATTGAAGTGCCAGCCGATATGCGTGGCAGCGCACCGAATTTAAACACCGATCAATTGGATGCAGCCAACAACGAAGAAATCGAAGAACAACAACAATCGACAAGCAACAGCGAATCTCAAAACACAATGCAAAATGTTTCCGAAGTCGCATTTGTGTCAGGGAACGAAAACAGCGAAACCATAAATTTGCGCCAACATCAACAACTGTTAATTGTCATCAAGCAGTTACAAGACGAACTCCGCAAAAGCAAAGAACAGTTGAAAGAATACCAAAGCAACGCAGCTGCACAGCGACCGACTGAAGAAGACATAGAGAGAAGCGACAACAATAACGGCGAAACAGGCGAAAGCGTAAGCAACGACATCGTCGGCGACAACACAAGTGGAGATAGTAGCAGCTGCATCGCAAATGAAGCTGGCAACGCTGTACACACACACAGCATTGCCGACACTGAAAATGCAGATCGCAAACTAAAAGGTGGACCAGCTATGTCACTCGCACTCGCAAAAGAAGCTACTCTAGAGTTCGATGGGAAAACGTGTGCGCGCATTTGGGTAAGCCAGCTAAAAAACATCGCAGAAATGTGCAAACTGGATGAAGAGTGTCTGCGCATGCTGTTGGCAACCAAATTAAAGGGAAACGCACAACGCTGGCTACACGCAAATTCAACACGTTTACGGGAGCCGTTCGAAATGCTATGCGATCAGCTGATTATAGCGTTTGGCTCTGGCATCTCAAAGGCAGAACTACGGCGCAACTTTGAGCAACGTAAATGGCAGCAAAACGAACGATTTGCCATTTATTTCGAAGAGAAGATGGTGCTGGCTCAGGCCATCAAGCTGGACAGAGACGAGCTTCTGGAGCAAATCATTGAGGGTATGCCATCACAGGAGTTGCGCAATCAAGCGCGTATTCAACGGTTTGCGAGTCCGGAGCAAATGCAACAAGCATTTGCAAATATTTGCCTACCAAAGAAGTATATGGCAAGCGGCCCAAAGACGACATCAGCAGCAGCAGCAGAGATCGGCGACTTGCGTTGCCACAATTGCAACTCCAAGGGTCACTTTGCCAGGGACTGCCGCAAGCCAAAACGGGAACCCGGTACATGCTATGCATGCGGCGAGATGGGCCATTTCGTAGCGCAGTGTGAGAAGAAGAAGAGTACAAGTGTAAACAACAATTATGTAAGATATCTTAATATTTATTTTTCAATCCATTCTAATTTATTCATTACCGCAGAATGCCTCATAGACTCCGGCAGTGAAATATCGTTCGTAAAAAAGTCATTAATACCAAAGGAAATACCATATGATTTTGTTCTTAACTCTTATTTCGGCATTAACAAAAGCCAATTGAATACACATGGAAAAATATCGTGCTTTGTCTTAAAAAGTGAAATAAAATTTAATTTTGAGTTAATAGTAGTCACGGACGAGTCTATGAGTTACGATGTGGTTTTGGGTAGGAATTTTATGAACATATGTGGCATAAGCATCAACCTAGACGCCTTAGATACATTTGAAGTTGGAAAATCAAAAAGAGACCCAAACATTTCTGAACAATCACGTATGGCCCCGGATCCAAAAAACGAAGTCCCTATTAAGAAAGTGTCCGTCGCAGAAAATACTACGGAAATTAAATCAAATGTCAAAATGTTTGGTGGGTTAAGTGGAAAATGTATTCATGAACACGCTGTTAAGCAGCCACTGTTAGACAACGGATCTGTTAAGCAGCCACTGTTAGACAACGGATATGTTAAGAATCCACTGTTAGACAACGGATATGTTATTAAGACACTGTTAGTAAACGAATCGGTTAAGCAGCCACTGTTAAATATGGAAACTGTTAAGACAAAGAATGAGACTGTTAAGGAAAGACTGTTAGGGGAAAATAATGCTAAAGAAAGACTGTTAGATAATCAAACTGTTAGAGATCGAATGTTAGGTGAAAAAACTGTTAAGGAGCTATTGCAAGAAGCTGAAATTGTTAGCAAATGTTTGAAATGTTTTAACGATGAGGAAACAAATCAGTACGCAAGTGAACTGGCTATAGGAAAAATTTTAGATGGATTTAAGAACGATGATAAAAGCGATAGCAATGAAATGCGTTTAGGAGAAAATGTTTCGGGAAGATTGTTAGAAGAAAGTTTTGACAAAGACATGTTTCGGATCCATATAGTAGAAGAAGCAGAGCAAAGCTATAATTTCGGGGAAGATGTAAATTTTAAAACACAATGCCGATTTATAAAAATGTTTAAAGATACATATGAAAAGACAAAGAGGCCGGATACTCCGTTGATCAAATGCGAAATGAAAATATCTTTAGACGATGATAAGCCCTTTAGCTGTTCGCCCAGACGACTATCTTACACTGAGAAAGAAAAGCTTCAGAAGTTGTTAGATGAGTATTTACGAGATGGAATCATAAGGCCAAGTGAATCGCAGTACGCCTCGCCAATTGTACTAGTGAAAAAGAAAACCGGCGAATTACGGTTATGCATTGATTTTCGAAAGTTGAATAAAGTTGTAGTGAAGGACAACTACCCGTTGCCATTGATTGACGACTTGTTAGACAAACTTGTAAATAAAACGGTGTTTACAAAATTAGATTTAAAAAATGGTTACTTTCATGTTTACGTAGAAGAAAACTCAGTCAAATACACATCTTTTGTCACACCGTTAGGACAATTCGGGTTCCTTAGGATGCCTATGGGAATAAAAACCGCATCTGCAGTTTTTCAGAGATTTATGAACAAAATTTTCGATGATTTGATTAGGCAGGACAAAGTGATAATATACATGGACGACATAATGATTGCGAGCAAAGACATGGAAGAACATCTAAGTACATTAAAGGAAGTCTTTTCAAGATTGGTTCATAACAGATTAGAATTACGTATGGATAAATGTGAATTTTTAAGATCAAGTGTAAAGTATTTAGGATTTTTAATAACAAAAGATGGAATACTGGCAGATGATATGGGCATAAATGCAGTTAAGAATTTTCCAATTCCAGACAAGGTTCAAGCGGTTCACAGTTTTTTAGGTTTATGTTCCTATTTTAGACGCTTCATTAAGGATTTTTCTACTTTAGCCAAGCCACTTTATGATCTTCTCAAAAAGGAGACTGCATTCACATTTGGAGAGAAAGAATTAGAATGCTTTTCAATGCTTAAAGAAAAACTAATACAATCACCAGTGTTAGCTATCTATAGCCATAAAGACGATTGTGAGTTGCACTGCGATGCAAGCTCACATGGGTTTGGAGCTGTTCTTTTACAAAAAAAAGACGATGGAAAATTACATCCAATATTCTACTTTTCAAAGAGAACAACAGAACAAGAGTCAAAGTACCACAGTTTCGAGCTAGAGGCATTAGCAATTATTTACGCACTTCGTAGATTTAGAATTTATTTGCACGGTAGGCCATTTAAAATTGTTACAGATTGTAATTCGTTGATTCTTACACTTAGCAAAATTGATTTAAACCCAAGAATAGCCAGATGGGCTTTAGAGCTGCAGGATTACGATTGCAAATTAATTCATAAGGGTGGCGACAAGATGCAGCATGTAGACGCGCTAAGCAGGTGCACAAACATCCTGATTGTTGAAACAACCGGCTTCGAAGATAATTTAATAATATGTCAGGCAAAAGACATAAATATACAAAATATCAGAAAACGATTAGAAGTAAATGAGGACAAGTTTTTTGAAATGAGAAACGGAATCGTGTACAGAAAAACGAATGATGGTCGTTTGCTCTTTTATGTGCCAGAAGACATGGAGAATCAAATTTTACACAAATATCACAATGAACTAGGTCACATAGGTAGAGACAAGATGATGGACATTATTTCAAAGTCGTACTGGTTTGCGAAGCTCAAAGCAAAATGCGTAAACCACATCGAGAATTGCCTTAAGTGTGTCGCGTTTTCGCCAAAATCAGGGAAAACAGAGGGACTATTACACAGTATACCAAAGGGAGACAAGCCTTTTGAACTAATACACGTCGATCATTACGGTCCAGTAGCGACAGGTAGAGCTAATAAGCACATATTTTTAATTGTCGACGGATTCACGAAATACGTAAGATTATATACGACGAAGACAACAAAGACAAAAGAAGTGATAAAGGCGTTGAAAGATTACTTCAGGGCATACAGTAGACCAAAATGCATTGTTTCTGATAGAGGTAGCTGTTTTACTTCCAGCGAGTTTGAACAGTTCATGACAGAATGTAATATTAAGCACATGAAGATAGCAACTGGTTCACCACAGGCAAATGGGCAAGTGGAAAGAATTAATAGGAGCATCGGTCCAATGATAGCCAAGCTCACAGAGCCAGATAGAGGAGTACATTGGGACTCTGTGATAGAAACAGTTGAATATGCACTAAATAACACAATTCATAGAAGCATCAAGCAAATTCCAAGTAAAATGCTATTTGGAGTGAGCCAGAAAGGCGAAATAATTGACGAACTTAGAGAAAAGCTAGAAGAATTAAGCACAGAGACAGATGTTAGGAATTTAGAGGAAATTAGAAATGAAGCAAAAGAAATCCAAAAAAAGGCCCAGGCCTATAATGAGACACAGTACAACAAAAGCAAGAAAAAATGTAGAAATTATAAAAAAGGCGACTATGTAATGGTAAAAAATTTTGACACTACAATAGGGGCTGCGAGAAAATTGATTCCAAAAAACAAAGGGCCATATGTGATTGCAAAAGTTATGCGAAATGACAGGTTTTTAATCAAAGACGTAGAAAATTTCCAAGTATCTCGGAATCCCTACAAAGGCGTCTGGGGTGTTCAAAATATAAGACCATGGATTGGAAATAAAAAGAAAAAGTAAATAATAAAAAAAAAATACTTAAATATAGAAATTTGATTAATTAAGCTAATTTAACTGTGATACCTGTATATAAATTCAAAAAAAAACTATTATTAATTGTAAATCTAAGAATTATAGCTCATTGTAAAACTAAGATCAGGGGATCTAGCTCGTCAGGATAGCCGAGTTGTAGCAGGACAGAGTCAATACATATATGCACAGACATTACGCTCTCTCGGTTGCTCTCACGGCTGCTCTCTTGATATTAGCTATTCCTTCATTCCCTCTCATCCCTGCATTAAGATGTACATACACTAGCTTGTAAGAAACAACCACGAGTCAGTCTTGATCGAGTGGTCGAATAAAGAACATATACCGAGAAACATTTGTCTTCTACAATAGTAAGCAGTGGAACCTGCCGGTTCTGCAATTGCGAGGAGGAATCCTCGATGCACATACTAGCAGAATGCACTGCTCTATGTAGACGTAGATGTCGTTTTGTAGGGAAACATGTCCTACCGAAGGAGGACATAGCAGACCTCAACCCGGTATAAATTCTCGACTTCGTGTGAGAACTAGGGTTGACGGACGAGCTATAGGCTTAGAAGGGGGCACAATAAACCAAAGGGTCGCAGTGCAGTTTTCCCCATTACAATAATAATAGCAGCATTTGAATGAAGCCTTTAATATTTAAACTAAATCCATAGTTAAGCACTTTCAAAGATGGCTCTTAAATGCAGAAACAGCAATTCAAAATATTGCAATATTGTATCACAATTTTTTGTCAGGAATTAAAATAATATTAAGTATGATTTAATTGCTAATTCTTACTTTATAGTTGTATTCAATACTAGGGTTCTTTTGTTGTCCGGCTTAACAAATTTATAAAGCTCGCTTCGCTCACCAACCCACAACTCGCTTCGTTCGTAAAATTGAAAAGAAGTTCTTTAGTTTTCCGGTTGAACAAATTATTATAATATAAGAGGGTCCGCCCCCTGCTCGCTTCGCTCGCAAAATTTAATAAAAGGCCTTTATTTTTAATAATTACAAAAAAAAACAATTTAAATATTTAACTTCCGCTGTGTGCGGTTTTAATGCTTCTTACTTGTTATTGAACCTTGGCTAAAAGTCAGATTTAGTGTTTCAGCGGGAAAAATCCAGAATTGGCGATACAAACTACGAATTATGTGACCTTTGACCTTGATTTTGACCCACTTACAGGTCGAATTTCGCAAAACGCGTTCAGCTGGGTCAAAATCAAGGTCAAAGGTCACAGAATTGCTTAGTATGAACAACTTTTTTTGTTTCTTAAGATATCTCAACCAAACTCACAGATTGTATGTTTGGCACTGTCCCTTATCTATCTTTTACCGTTTGGGCTGCACGTTGATTTTCAGTCAGTGAGTCAGTGTGTCAGTCAGAACAAAGAGTTTTATATATATAGATCCAATAGTTTTTTATTCTTTCTGTCGATGTTTTCTCTTTGCAATAAAGCCTTTTAGCATTTATCTACAGTGTGCGGAAAATGTCTTCGAACAGGAACAACATTTTTACTTTAACTTCTTAGAGTAAATAAAAGAAAAAAAAATTAAAAAAATGAGAAATTCAAAATAAATTTTGTTTTTAAATACTATAAATCATTGTATTATATTAAATAATATCATTTAATCTAATTATAAGTATATAAACAAAGTTAAACACACATAATATTTTCTTTATAATATGAACTGCAATCAGATAATCTGCTTTACTGTGTTACCTGCTAAAAAACTTTCGCCGGATATTTAAACCATTTATTTTAAGAGAGAACCATAACTCAATGTGCGATTATCAGCTCTGTTCGCTCTCTTTGTCTTTTTCGTAAACTTTAAAGCTTCTCATCAGTTGCTGCAGTTATCACAAAAGCGTTGACAGTTCAATACATTACGCGCTGCAATTAAGTGAAAATATTTATATATACATATATACTGTACATAAAGACAGTGTAAAAGAATGTGTCATGCCAATTTTCAATTAAATTCATAGTTCTTGTTGAAAAATCAAACACAAATACAATTTGACATTATGGCTAGCACAAATATTGAGCATCTGAACTTTTACTGTGTCGTTGCAATTCTGAACCAGATTAAAAAGAATTGTGAAGCTAATAAAAGACCAATGTTGGATATAATTAAATATGCGGATCTCATTAATTTTGCGTTAACGTGTGAATGGTTTCGCAATGTGCTTTGGGAATGGGATCCCAATCTTTATAACAGACTTGAGATCGAACAAACTTATTTAAGCGAATCGGGTTGGGTTACAGTGAATTTTGATGAACTTTATAAGCGGCTTCAGAAATCAACGCAAAAAGATAAGGATATGTTTTGGAAGATTTACATGAATGCTCTTCAATCGAATAAGCTAATAAGATATATCAGATTAACATACTGTCGTGAAATATACAATAGAGATCATATTGAAATACTGGATATGATCATGAGTGCGATTCAAAATAAACGAAACATAAAGAGATTAGATATTGATATGGAGGGTGAGTAATCCACGATTTGGAGTATCTTGATAATGAAAGCCTAATTTATTTATATGTCTTTTAAGGATGCTCTCTTGATAGATTACCTCAGCTTCGACACCTGGAGAAACTTGAGGTGAATGCAAAAATGGATGCCAGCGAATTAGTTGATTATTGCGAAGCAAATCAGAGCTTAGTCAGATTAACTTTTAGAAGTAAGGAGATCTATGGAAAGCTCACTGATATTGTACCACATTGTAATAACCTACAATATCTCATCTTTATGGTCAAGGAACATTTTAATGATTCTGAATACACACAGTTCGCTAAATTGCCAAGTTTAAAATATTTAACGATTCTGGGTGCTCACGAAACCGGTTCCCTTTGCTCGCTACTAAAGGCATTGGCCACAAAAGGACCGAATACTCTGAAAGAATTGACTATAGACGCGGCCCCCATGGATATTGAGGAGATTTTGGAAGCTTGTAGAATGGAATCGCTTGCTCAATTCAGGTGCAAATTCTTTAACGTTAAGGATTTTTATTTTCGCATACTGGGTGATTCTCCAAAAGATCTTTATTTCTACTTTGAAAATGAAACAGATGCTACAGATTTAGCATTTCTATCAAATCTGACAGAATTCACATCTCTCAACATTTTTGGAAAACACAAGGCCGGTACATTAAAGCCTTTCTTTAAAGCGGTTGCTGATGAGGAATCGCAAAAGTTGGAGATCTTGACAACAGAAAATTATGATGAAGATTTAAATGCAATAGTGTTCAACAACGATGAAATTTTAGAAGTTTTTAAGATCAAGTCCTTGAAAGCTTTACAATGTGGCTATTTTGATGGACAACCTATGGAATTCCCAACACAATTGCCTCAAATCAGTGAAATTACAATAGAGACGAAAATGAGTGAGTCATTGCGAAACCTTTTTAAAGGATTGGCCCAACAGACACCTTCCAAACTTGATAACTTGACCATTGGAGGGGATCCTCTGACTTTGGAAAATGTAATGGAAATTCGTAAAATTGAAAGATTGAGAAATCTTACTTGTGGATTGGTCAATGTCAATGCCATGTATCATCTTGCCCAACTCACCCAAATCAAAGTGCTTACAATAACTTCGGAGCATCCACCACACGATTACTCCAAAGCGGTTTTAAGGTTTTACGAGGCCTCCAAAGGAAAAGTGAGCATATTAAGTGAAACGAATTTTATAAGTAAAGATACAAATGGAAGAGAACTAAGCTTAAATATGACACCAGATATAAATTCAACAGAACTGGTTCCACTGGGCAGTTTACCAAATTTAGCCAGTCTTGTTATCTATGGGAGACATCATGATAACGCACTGGCATCACTTATCAAAGCGTTTGCCAGTAGTAAATCTACATCTCTTAAATTCTTATCTATTGATAATGACATAAGCCCAATAGAAGTAAAAGAAATTGCTCAACTAAAGACACTGAGATATTTAGAGTGTGGATTCTCTGATTCTCAAAGTTTGCAGCATTTAAAACATTTGCCCGAACTTGAATTATTGGAAATTACATCATCGTATAATTTTCCCGACATTGCTGATGGAGTTTTGTCTGTACTAACGGGATGCTCTAATGAAATAAGAGTTATTCAAAAAACCCGAGAGATTAAATTCAACAAGAACTTGAGCAGACTTACAATAAAGAACGATGACTCTGACGACTATGACTCTGACGACGATGTCTTTGACGGCGATGACTCTGAGGGCGATGACTCTGAGGGCGATGTATATGCTCCATTAGCTCAGTTGCCACAATTGAGAACTCTGGTTATAATCGGAAGGCACAAAATCGGATCATTTAAAAATTTTTTTAAAGCATTAGCTTTGGATAAATCTCCAAGCCTGGAAGAAATTTACTCCGAAAAAAAATTTAGTTATGAAGAAACTCTAGAATTATCACAAATTGCATCTTTAAAGAAACTTGCATGTGGCTTCTCTGATGTGGAACTTGTTGAACTTCTGATAAAATTGAAAAATCTTCAAGAACTTACCATAACCAGATATCCAAAAGGTTTTTTAAAACAGTTTCTTCAAGAGCTAGCTGCAGGAGAACTTTCTAATCTACAATTTCTGAGCTTATGGGATAACTTACTTACACCTGAAGATATTGCTGGATTAGATTGTGCACCTGGAGATGATGAGAATATTCATCTATTGGCCAACTTAAAACAACTGGAATCACTCGCTTTAAGAGCTGATAAATGTGATTCTCTGGTCACATTATTCCACGCATTGTCTTTAACAGAGTCAAAAACTCTTAAATACTTGAGAATAACAGATCGATCTATATCTTATGAGGAGATGACGATGGTTGCCAGAATAAAAACCTTACGAGAATTATGCTGCACTTTAATCGATAAAGAAAGTATAAAACTATTGGACCAATTACCGGAACTATCTAAACTGTCATTAGATCTATATGAATATCATGTTGAGGGCATTGAAATGGTGGCGCAGTTAAAAAAATTAACTGATTTGGAAATTAAATCATTTAAAAGCGGATCACTGAAAGGACTTTTGAATCAATTGTCGTCGAGATCAGATCCTATTCTACAAAGCTTGATCATAACTGCAAATTACACAGATTCAACCGAAATAGATGCGATAGCACAGTTGAAAACACTGAAAAGACTCCAGTGTGGATTCAAAGAGGACAAATTCTATGAATGCTTGTCAGATCTAACGAATCTTGAAGTGTTGGAAATAACATCAAGGCTTGATTTGTCTAAAAATTCTCAAACTCTGCTTAAAATACTACAAAAGTGTCATAAACTAAAAGTTATTGAAATACGACGCGGTTACGGATTAGAAGAATCGGATTTCATGAGCGAGGCCTTAAAAATTCTCAAAGCAGTGAGAAACCCCCAAGTACAAGAAGCTCTTGAACTGCGTGTTGGGTTCCTTGCCGGCCTTACGCTAACGGAAGTAAGTTGTAAGCATATATTGTAGTTCTTACTTCGAGTATTCATTTTGTATATTTTATTACAGATACCTATATCGGATAAATCATATTTGACTATTTGCAGTTTGGATTAGTTTGATGAGTACTACTCGAAGTTACCGAATAATTATAACTAAACTATCAGAAGACTCGTTTATTTCCTAGAATGCTGTATAGAAACAGAAACACGCAATATAGATTCGAGCAACATAAAGAAATAAATATAGTAAATGTACTCAAAATAGTTGAGTATTTATGTGGGCCAACTTGCTTGAGGTTAATCATTTACGAATAACTGTGGAAAATGAACTATAAAATAAACAATAAAGGCTATGTATATATTTCAGTTTAATTGCAAATTTGGTGTTTCTTATTTAAACAGGCGCTTGAAGGTATGATATAGTGGACCGATCCAAATTTAAAAGAAAACTTGAACTGCGTCCGGTATCCAGGAACCTACACAACAAGTTTGAGATCTCTAGCATCTATAGCCTCTAAGATCGGCTGGCTAAAACAGACGGTCGGACAGACAGACTGACATGGCTAAATCGACTCGGGTGTTGATGTTGATTAAGAATATATACACTTTATGGTGTCTGCCACGCCTCCTTCTGCCTGTTACATACATTTCACAATTCCATTTTACCCGCTTTTTGCTCATTTTCAATGGGCACAGGGTATAGAAACACTTTTTTGGCACTGTTTTGTTGCATAAAAAAAAAATCGACGTTACCTATTTTAATTATGCAAGTCCATCTTGCAGCCCCACATGTGCTGAACATGCCCGTTAAATTTTAGGGCGATCGGTCAAGCCGTTTTTGAAATATTATGGTGACCACAAAATCCTTTTAACCACATATTCTACATACTGTGCTCCACAAATGTCTTCATACAGCATAAACTTGTAAAATTTGCGTATAATAAAGATGTTTTGATGCGGTTTTCTTATATTAATCTTTTATTTACTTAAATCCCGTTCTAATGATACCAAAATTTCTTTAACCCATTAAGTACCCATCGAAAATTTTGAATTTGAAAAAAAGTCAATTTTTCAAAATTTTTCCTCGATTTTTTCCAAAAAATTTTTTGATGCAGAAAAATTCTTCAAACAATTCTAAGAGTGACTGTAAAAAAAATTTTTCAAAAATATTTTTGCTAGTATTTTTTATAATTTTTTGAAAACTGCAAAAAAGCCACTTTTTGTGAGAAAAGTATGAAAAAGGGGTTAAAATCGTCATTTTTAGGATTTTTAAAAAATTAAAAAAAATACTAGCAAAAATATTTTTGAAAAATTTTTTTTTTTTTTACAGTCACTCTTAGAATTGTTTGAAGAATTTTTCTGCATCAAAAAATTTTTTGAAAAAATCGAGGAAAAATTTTGAAAAATTTACTTTTTTTCAAATTTAAAATTTTCGATGGGTACTTAATGGGTTAAAGAAATTTTGGTATCATTAGAACGGGATTTAAGTAAATAAAAGATTAATATAAGAAAACCGCATCAAAACATCTTTATTATACGCAAATTTTACAAGTTTATGCTGTATGAAGACATTTGTGGAGCACTGTAAGTTATGGATGTTAAAGTTGCATTTTATTCATAATAGCGTTCTCGAAATTCAGTCGAATTTCCTAACTCGAATCCACATTATTCAAAGAAAAAAGTTGGAATTATGTAGACTTAGTCTTATTTATTTTAATTTTTTAAGCTCATTGCCAGTAATTTGTTCTAGATAAAGTTCGAGTTATATAAGTTTTAGATGTCTCCAAAAACAAAAAAGTTTCTCTCACTAAAGCTTGATTTTAGATTTTTTCTCAACCAAATCTAGTCAAGATGTATAAGGCAATAGAAAATTCTCACTCTGCAAGTTATGTTGAGATATCTCAAAATACAAAATGGCGGTAAACTAGTGTAATTAAACATGTAGGGACTTGAATATATTTACTATTTATTAAATCAAGTGAAATGAGGCAACAACTATCAATCTTAGTTAAAGATAACTGCTAATAATTTATTGTGAAGTCTGGCAGCAACGACCACAATTTCCTTACCACTTAAAGTTGCTACAATTCTTCGGCCGCAATTGTTCAGCTACAAAGTGTGGCAAGAACGCTGATCAATCGATAGTGAAATTTGGCAACAACGCACTGAAATCATAAAAGCCACCTGAGTGTCAAGTGATGACTGTGAAGTCCAGTGCAGGACTATTGGTTGCAATTAAATCTAGCGAAATTAAGTAATAGGGAATGCGTTATAGATGGTCAGCTGGCCATGGCCAAGTCGTGACGGAGATGTTTAAGTAGTACTTGTTAAGAGAAGGCAGCAAGATGGTAGAAGAGTTGCGACGAGTTTCCGCTTCCTCGTCATGACGACGATGCATGTTGCACCCAGAAAACGGGAAACTCTTAACAATGGCCCAATTGGTGTCAATTGCAGGAGCAATCATCAGTCGAGTGGATAGCTGGACATCAGCAACTACGAGTACTGCTGGCGTTCATTTTGTCTCATCAATTTAATGGCAGTCATTGAATCATGTGGGACACTTCAGCAAATGGCAAAGTGGAAAATGGAAAAATGTTGACTGTAAAAAGGACACATGTGAGTGTGATTTATTCATTCCTTAATATGCTGCGGCTTCTTTATTGTAATTACTGCAATGCGGAGACATCAAGGAATAGACAGGAAATGAAGCGAAAAAGCGGACAAAACAAATGATTGGTTAACATGAGTATAAAATACATATGGAAAAACGCATTGAATGTACAATATGTAATAATTAAATTGTAATCTCAATCGATGTTCAATTGGCGGAAAGTTCCTTCCATTCCAAACAGATCATCGCTGGTCTTTGGTGCACCCGGGCGCAACGATTCGTTGGCCTTCCTATCCTCCTGCTCCTGGAACCACTTGGTGTTGTCGGCGAGCTTCTGCTTCCACCACTGGTTCAGCTCGACAATGGGTCCCGCCTTGCCGCCGTATTCGTTGGGCAGCAGATCACGGGGCACCACCTTGTAGAGGCTCTCCACGTCGTTGTGGAAGGTGATGCGACTGCGGATCTTCTCCTTGACGAAGGGCTTCACAAAGTTGAAGATGGTGTCCACCAATGGCGAGATATTGATCACATGCACCTCCTTCACCTTAACGGGATACGCCTCCTGGACGGCGATCAGGAACTTCTTGACCACCGTCGGTGAGAATTTGGCAAAATGCGAGGCACTGGCCACGGCGGCGTCCAAGATGAACACATCGCCGGCAATGCCCACAGACTCCTCCGCCAGACGCACATCGCCAATCATCAGGGCCACCTTCATGGCATCCAGAATGTGGTGAGGCTGGAAGTCGCAGTCAATGCCGCGAATGAACGTAATCCGTCGTCCATTCGGCGTGATTCCCGGCAGTGTGGGACAGTGCCTGATCAAGGTATTCCAATTAATAACACTTCCAACTTTAAAATACTTATTTTCCACACTTACACATAGTCAAGCACAATGTTGAGCTCCTCTCGATTGATGTCACGATTGGAAAAGAACTCGGGAACTGCATTGCGCATCGTGTAGTACATGTCCAGCTTCTTCTTCACCTTCTCCAGGCTGAACTTGCAGCCGCGCAAGAACGTCGTCAGACGCATATCGTCCATGTCCTTGGGCAGATGCGGCTGCGTCTCCAGCCACTCGCGGATCAACTTAATGTCACGCTCAATGTCTGCTGGATCCTCGGGCTCGCGGAGCTCCTCGCGTATGCTCACGCGCTGTGCTGGTGTGGGATGTAGCATCATCATCTGATTGAAAGAGGAATACATCAGGACATGAATAAAATGTCTATTTGAGAGTGAACTGAAAGTATTGCTCGAATGCAAGCTGATTTACAATAACTAAGCATTTTATTCTAATTAAACTATATACTACTTACATCATTTTAGTTTTATAAAAAAAATGTATTTCTAAACATTTAAAAACAAATGATAAGTTATTTTCAAATTTAAGCTGGGTTTCATTAATCTTTAAATTGATTTCCTTAGTATTATAATTTACATTTCCAAAAATAGGAAAATTTTACAATAATCTATTTTATTTTCATCTTTTGTAAAGTAATAAATTAAAATTTTGTATTGAAGTAGTTGGGGAAGTGGAACTGGTCTACACAACACTAAGAATTGTTCCAGCTCGAATATATTGACTTACTAAATATAATAATATTATTATGAAAATCGTATTTCTATAATATAATCTTATAACGAAACTGAAATCATTCGATCTTTTGGAACCGACTTTTATTTCAAATTTCATTTAAATTTCTGTGAAAGTTACATTTTAAGATATTTGAAGTGGAGCTGATAGAGGCGTTAAAATGGGAATATGTTTACATTATTAAATGAATTGGCTTCGAATATTTTTAATTTCATTTCATATGACATCTAGCTTTAATTAAACCATTAAAAAAGCTTAATGACTACCCCTATATGGTATGCATTTTGAATCAATTGTATTCAGTTTACAGGAGAACAGTAAACCACTCAAGTTTAAGTTCCTAAAATCTTATTTAATTGTATGGCAAATTCAACTGAACCGTGTTTACTGTATAATTATATCAAATCGACATAAGTTTTGATCAGATATATTCAAAATTACCTACTATATTATTTCTAGTTAAATATGCCAAGCCCAACTAAGTGCATCTCATATTTATGGCCTTCAAATGCCAAACCATTATTATTTTGACGTCTTATCTAGTATCTTTCATTAGTTAAAACAAAAATAGAGAAAAACAAAGTTTAATTTGTACAACTCTGAAATGTCGAGTTGCAGTCACACGTGACTGCGTCGTTTCATTGACATGGCCAGAGCCCCTTATATGAGTTCATATTGTCAAAAAATAAATTTGGCTAAGCTCGCAGCTGTACTTTGAGACCCAGACCCAGTCACGCCCACTTGCGTAAGGCTGTCTTAACTGGGCCCAAATCAGCCGCGAAGTGACCTCAAAATATATGTATACGTATAGGAAATTGTTGTTTATTCATTTCAAATTCATTTGATCATCATGTACAACATTTAAAACTATAAAGAAATTGCAAAGTAAGAAACATAAATACAAATAATAATAGCAATAATAATAATTATAATAAATAAATAATTTACGCTTATGCAAATTCCACTGAATCAACAACAATTCAAATATTCGTTAAGCTGAGTAAAAAGTGAATATGGAGAAAGGTTGAAGGGAATATTGTAAGAGAGAGAGAGGAAGAGGGAGAGTAGAAAAGGCAGGTGGAAAAGGAAAAAGAAAGGAACAAGTAAATGGAGAAGAGAAGGTTGTTTATGTTTTAGAGTTTTGCTTTAATTACTTGACTTTAAGCACATATGTATTTGTTTTGTAATCTTTTTCTTGGTTTTGACCAGCTCGCACTTTGGCTATTTCTAAATACTGCTGTTGCTGTTGACTCTCGTTATTATTTTCTTTGCTTGGCAATGCGTAAATATTATTTTTTGTTGCTTTAAACCAAAACTGTTATGTGCCAAGAGTTGATGTGTTCACTGATTGTAACAGTTATGGCCAGCTGCAATATGTTCCGGCCATAACACACAATTCTCTTTTCATAACTTTAACTTTAATATTAATTGGAAAGCGCAATCGGACATAATTATAAGTTTTCGACACGTATTTTCTGATAAATTTGCAACACCTTTAGCCGCAATGTGCAATAGGCAAAAGTGTGGCTCATTGAGGCCATGCAGCATGTGGCATATTGGTTGTAATGCTACTATAGCCAGGCCAGAACAACCTGCAACAGCAACAGCAATCAAGCTAGCCACAACAATTACTATCGATTGCAGATCCAACTTATGTTGGAAGTGGATGTTGTACGTGGTTGTGGATGTGGATGTGGATTTGGATGTGGCATGGACACCAAGAGGCAACCTCATACAAATTGCGCTATGCACACTCATGTGGCTTTGTTGTTGCTGTTGTTGTTGTTGTTGTCGGTGTTGTTGTTTTTGTTGTTAATGGCCATTGCGTTTATTGCAAATGTTGCCTGCAACTACTTCAAATATTGCGAAAATCTTCGCGAAAACCAAAAGGCGGTTAAAACAGAAACGGGTTTATTGCCTGCCTTTTGGTCTTTAGCTTTAGTTGAAGCTTTGCCTCTCTCTCTCTCCCTCACATGTGCTCTCCTTCTCTCGTTCTGTCAACATATGTATGTATATGCCATTATTGTTATGACTTTAATGTTGTTTGTGTAGCTTTTGGTAATTGTACGGAATTTCGGCACATTTGTGGCCATAGTTTTTCCACTTACAGTGAATGAGGAAATAATTTCTAAACTGCTGCTGCGGTTGTTCTTGATTGTAAATTTGAAAGCGATTATTTAGATACTCAAATTATTGATATTCAGAAATCTGCATACATTTTTTCAGGCACTGTCGATTCACACAAGGAATTTTAATTGAACAAAAGAATTTTTTCGAAAATGTATTGTTATCAATTATTGCTATAAATTCAGTAAAATTGCTACCTGCATATTATTACAATTGATCTTCGTTGGGCACAATTTATCTGCACACATTTTGAAATCACAATAACAATTGTTTTCGCACTCATTTAAATTCCAAGCTGCAATTGTAAATTCTTTTTGGACAGTTGTCATAAAATTCAATGAATTAAATGTAGAATTTCTGGACAGGCACCGCAGATTAACCGACATGTGTGTGTACGTTATATATTTACATATATCTTCAGAACATCAGCTCACCTTGTTGTTGTTGTTGTAGAGTGTTAATTGGTTAGTCAGCTAATAATCCTTATAAGGTTTTCGGAGGTTTTGGTTTTGGTTATCCAATGGTCAGCGCAGGAATGTAATGGCTATAATGCTCGCACTAAACACAACCGAAACGCTGAAGACGTTAACTAAATCTGAATGTCTGGAAACAAGTTACCGCGCATATAAATACTCAACGAGCGACCAACGACGACGGCAACGAAGCAGCTGACGAACAACGAACAACCAACAACGCTGACGATTGCAACCACAACAACAACTGCAAAGACTTGAGCGAATGAAAACCGAAAGCCGTTAAACAGATCATGCCATGGAAATCGGTCAAAGAGAAAAATCCGCACGATACCAGCGACTGTCGACGTCTGCGTAAGTTTTCATGGTTTCGGGACTTGTGCTTTCAGGCGGAGGGTGGTCAAGGGGTGGGGGAGGGGGTAATTTGCGCTGTCATTTGCGCAAGATAAGTTCAATGAGCGCACACTGGCCACAGACCTGCCAGACACGCTCCACTGCCAGTCAGCCAGACCATCAGACGAACTGCAGTCCGACAGCGGCCAGAGTTCCAGTTTCACCTTAGCCAAGACACAAACCATTCTATCGGTAGGCGCCGGTCAAGTTCGTGTCTTAAGTCTTTCGTTTAGGTTCTACTCTTATTTGAATATGCATTGCAATTGTGTGTGCTATTAGTCACAGTAATAGAGCTATATTTTCTTTACTTTCCATCCGACAGAAGCGCATGCACAGACATGTCTGTTGCAAACGAGGGGGTCAGGGGGGCGTCTAAGCCATGGCGAAAACTGTGCTTACAACCGAATGTGTAGCAAAGTAGCTACCAATCGTTGAATATAACCGACCGACACGCCTTGGCGTGCACATTATATTTTTTCATTTTTTACTCAAATCACTTTTGCCATAATTATTACAGTTTTTCCTTTTTCGACATTTTTCAATTTTTCAATTAAGCAATTTAGTGCAGCAATCCGAAATATCTACTACGATTGTCTACTTATTGTCTGTATGAATATACTCTACACGTACAATGGGATTTTTACTAAGCATTGCAGCGAGTCGTTGAACTTGTGCCAGTGCCGACAGTGGCATGTCCTCATTTTCATTCAAATGAAAAACGTTTTCCATAATGCATAGCGACCATAACTTTGCCTCAAGTTGCGTTTGCATTTATTTTCATATTTACTTTTCGTTTTGTTTTTATTGTTCCACTTGTTGATTACCAACAATTATAAACGCCCATAAACGGAGCTGCTGCTAAGGGCCAGGGACATGGGGGAGGAACGATTTACATTTGATTGAACCGCCGAATCGCTGCTTTTTCAATGTTCACCCAAAGAAAGTGTGCCACAAATGTTTGAAAATTTAAAGAATATTGCGGAGGAATGCGCTGGTATCGACATCTCTTTACTAAGAGCTAAGGACAACCAATCTTAAAGTTAACAAAAATAATTAAAAGTAAAATATAGAAATATGGTTTTAATCAGGGATTTAAACCGAAACAAATATTGGTTTTGGAAAATATTGTGTTTTGGAAAATATGGTTTCGGTTCACAAAAAAAAATGTCTTTAAATAAATATAATGATAATTAAATAGGCAAAAATAAAAAAGAAAATCAAAAATAAATAATAAAACTAATAACAAAATATCAGAGATCGCAAACAAGACTTATGAGTCGGAAAAAATCGAAACAGTTCAAATTTTTTCGTTGAAAATTATTTTTAACTTGTTTTTTAAATTATTATAATAAAAATTGAAAATAAAACCTGCTTTTTAAATTGTATTTAAAAGTTACACCATGACTCTTATTTGCAATTTTTAAAATAACAATCAGAAATACAACTTTTTTTCAATTTCTATAATACATATATTATTTATTAAAAATCGAAATTAACCCCTATAAATGAAACGGTTACTAAACGGTTATTTCGGTTTACAGAGTTTCGGCTTTAAGGTTTCGGTCAAATGAAAATATTTTTTTTCGGTTCCGGTTTCAGTTACGGTTTTAAATTTTAATCGGTTTTTACCGGTTTAAGGTTACGGTTTCGGTTAGGGGTTTAATCCCTGGTTTTAATTGTAATAAAAGATTTAAAGTTTCCTAAACTTTTGTTTAAAGTGACATAAATAGAATTAATAAAATATATTCAATAGAACACAAGATTTAGATGATTATTTAAATATAACTTTCGTTGACATTATCCATTAGCTAGACTTGAGGCTATTGAGAATTTCTTATTTCAGGTAGGATGGCTCTAGTTAAAAGTGCAAAGAATTGTAGTCATTTATTTAAAAAAAAATTTGATTTAATAAATAAATGTATTATCAAAATTTATTAATTACATTTGTGAAAAAGTAAGATAAAAAGTCTTTGCTTAAGAATGATTTAACATTAAGAAAATATATCATTCATATGTTGACCATGAGTACACTTAAAATGGTCCATAATGAGCATACGCTGAGTATTTTGAAACATAAGTTCCAGAAGGAGAAATACTTTACTGAAAGAATTTGCATTAAATAGGGAGTAGACTATGATAATTCCAATATTGCCGACACAATATACCATAAACATAAGTTGTATAATTGTAGGTAGCATTTTACGTTAATAGCACAAACATTCTTACAAATTCGCAACATCAGTTATAGGGGATTTCAGTGTTAGGAGTATACCCTAGGTGATATTTGACATGTCTTTATGTAGAGTAAACATAACCTTTACACTCGCCAGAGAATGATGTAATCTAATAAGCATCGTCCGAGTGTTATAAACAATAAAAGTTAAAATTAAAAAACCACTTTAATTCAATTTAATGTTCATGTAAAGTTTTGACAGGCTAATAATATGTTAAAAATGTTTTAAAATAAAAAGAAATTGAATGAAACTGCAGCTTAAAACAAACTGCAAAAAGAAAAAAAAGCGAAAGAAAGAAATGACAAATCGAGCGAAAAATTCGCATAAATAAGAAATTAAGTACGTAAAAAATGTTGATGCGCCACCACTTTAGGGTCTTTCGAACAACAACAACAACAACAATAACAAAACTACAACTACCAGTTGGCAACAACAGTGATAAAGACAAGAAAGCTAATTAAACAGTAGACTAATAAATTAAGCAGCTGCTGCTGGCCATTATTGTTGTTATTGCTGCAAGTCAAGAAACTTTCATTGCCAGACGAAAGTCTATGCCATAAAGAAATTAACAGCAACTACTCGCATAGAAAGATATGATGATGAGGAAGCAATGAAAGAGTAGAGGAAAAGTTGAAGAGGAAGGTAACGTGTTGTTGCTGACACAAGAATAACTACATACATACATATTTCGTATTTCCTGGCGCGCAGTTTTAGTGTCAAGCATATGAAAGTTAGAAGAAGTTATAAAATTCCAGCCCCAACCCTATATAACACACACACACACACACACACACATATACAGTTGCAGAAGCGTGGCCGCGTTTACGCAAAGTGCGAGTTGTTTTGAGTTCAACTCGGTTCAGTTCAGTTGCAGTTGAATTCGGACTTGGAGTTGGAGTTTTAGCTGAAGTTGGGCAATTCGAGAAATCATAAAGCGCGCTTTCAAAATGTATCATTGTGTGTGTATCATAACATAACATATGTATGCTTGTATGTGTGATTTTTAAATTACATTTTTGCCACATTTCGCTTAAAACACTCAACACACTTTAATTGCTTACTTCAATTGTTGTTGTCGTAACTGACTTGGCTAACAGTTGCCTTTTGTTTGCTTTTTAATGCGACTGCCAAAAATTTCAAAAAAAAGAAGTAAAATATAAACTGAAAGAAAAAAGAAGCAACAAAATGGTAGACTAGAAATCGGCATTAATAATTTACATTCAATTAAGAGAGCTCTGCGCATCTGCCCGCCAAACTGAATTAAAATTATTTGGCATGCAACCAGCCATGCAATGCCCAAGAGTTTAATATTTGCACGTGTGGGCGATCGAAGATGATGATGATGATGATAAGCGTTAGGATGACTTGCTTGCAACAGACGTCTATATCGTAATGGTCATGAACAGTCAGTTGCAGCTAAATAGAATAGCTACATTAGGGTGTCCCTTATTTGGTCAAAGTCAATATTTTAAACGCATACAGGCTAGTTCTGTTCATTAGGTCCTAAAACACTCAGAAATAAATTTTTACCTCAATCGGAGTATGATAACCCGTGCCGACTTGATCGGAAAATTTAAAGATTATATGGGACAAAAAAAAAATTTTATTATTTTTTTTAATTTTTTATTTTTTTATTTTGTTTATTAGGTCCTAAAAGAGACTCAAAACCAAGTTTTACTGTCAAAATGGATTATACATTTCTCGATGATTTTTCATGTTTTGATGCAAATTTGAATGGGTTATCGTACTCCGATTAATGTGAAAACTTGGTTTTGAGTTCTTTAGGACCTAATAAACAAAATAAAAAAATAAAAAATTAAAAAAAAAATAAAAATTTTTTTTGTCCCATATAATCTTTAAATTTTCCTATCTAAGTCGGCACGGGTTATCATACTCCGATTGAGGTAAAAATTTATTTCTGAGTGCTTTAGGACCTAATGAACAGAGCTAGCCCGTATGCGCTTTAAAATATTGTCTTTGACCAAATAAGGGACACCCTAAGCTAAAGTTGTCTGTATATAATTCCTTGATTTTCGACTGATTTTTCTATTGCAGCTGTATGATATAGTGGTCCGATCCAAATTTAGAAATAAACTTGATCTGCGCCCGTTATCCGGAAACCTACATTCCAAATTTGAAGTCTCTAGCTTTTTAAGTCTCTGAGATTGGACAGACGAACGGGCTGACAGACGGGCATAGCTTAATCAACTCGACTGTTGATGCTGATGAAGAATATATATTAGGGCGGGTCAATTTTTTTTCGCAAAAATCGTCCAATAGAATCGTTATCTACGATGAATTCTAAGATATTTTCACGAAAAAAAGATATTTTAAGGTATGTTGAGGTATTTAAGGCATTAAAAAAAAAATAACACATTTTCCAATAATGTTGAGCCTTATTCTGGTTCATCTTTTTGCAACATATTTTATAAATATTTTTGTTTTTTAATTAACCAATCAATTTTTTTTTAATTCGCTGAAATTAGCCGAGGAAGCCATGAACTATGGCTTTTTAAGAAAATTAGAGGCAAAAGTCTGTAACTTTCTAACGAAGTGAGATATCGGCCTGAAATTTGAAATATATATTCTTGACATTTAAAAAAATGTAGACAACAAAATAAAAGTGGGCGTGACATCCGAATGGGCTATTAAAAAATTACTGTCTTAAATGTAAAATTATGCAACAGTTGTGGTATTGAATCCCGTTTCTAGACTCTCCCATACTACCGCCCTCATAATTGGTAGCTTATAGTAATGAAAGCATACCGTTAATTATTAGTAATCATAATCATTAGTAATTATAATATTTAAAAGTCGAACTAATGATTTAATTACGATTTTTTTCGGGATTGCCCAATTATTTTGTGAGCAAAAAATCAACAGTAGTTGAACATTCAAAATTAATGAGTAAAAAACAAAAATAATCAAAAACTTTTTGATATTTTCATTATTTTTAATTTTTTTTTATTTTGGCAATTTTGATTGTGAGAAATAAACAGAAAAAGATCTAACTTAATCCGAATACTTAAATAGTTTTGTTTTTTTTTTTATTTTTTTTATTTTTTCTGATTATTTTTGAACAATTGTAGTAATTTTAGATTATTTCTGATTTTTTGTAATCGTAATCATTAAATAAACACAAATTTTTCAACAGTGAATTATATAGTCAATACGATTGTTTCCAAAAATGTTCTAATTGCTTAGTAATTCTAATCGAAATTTTACGGGTATGAAATCGACAACTTAAACTCAACATTTTAAATATTTTCCCATCATTAATATTGACAGATAAGTTTATTTTATCTTTAAGATATTTTGCTATTTGCTTTCTAAAAATAAGTTAAAATACTTTAAATGTTGAGTTTAACTATCATTACTACGTACGTAGGCTGCTATATATATTTCTGGCCTAGGCAACAATAAGTGTTGCCAGGTGCAATCTGATATTTCCATTGGAAAGGTTGTACATTTTTTAGCATAACATCACTCAGAACGTGTTGTCATTTAATCGTGAGTTCAGAGCTTCTAACAATTCAATTCCGTATCGACACGTGAGTATTTTCGTGCGCTACCTGATAGCACCGTGAAAAGCTAGCATAACGAATTTAATCGTGGTCGCAGTTCGCTCAACGACGAATTCCGTGAAGGTCGTCCAAAAACGTCCGTTGTGCCAGAGAACATTGATGCCGTGCGTCAACTAATAATGCAAGATCGTCATGTGACATACCGGGAGATAGAGGCATCCTTGGGCATTTCTCCCACCAGCATACATTCGATATTACATAAACACCTGACCGTAAAAAAGGTTTGTTGTCGTTGTGTCGATTGGTGCAAAAAAAATGTTGAAAAAATACGATCGCGGTGCTTCAAAAGATGTTCATAAGATCGTCACAGGTGACGAATCTTGGATCTATGCGTATGAGCCCGAAACAAAACAACAATCGACCGTGTGGGTCTTCGAAGACGAGCCAAATCCAACGAAAGTTGTTCGTGGAAGAAGCACTTCGAAGCAAATGGTCGCCTATTTCTTCTGCAAAACTGGTCATGTGGCGACTGTTCCGCTTGAGCAACGAAGGACGGTCAATTCTGAGTGGTACACCACAATTTGTTTGCCTGAAGTCTTCGGAGAAATTCGAAAAACAAACAAGAGAAGACGAATCATTCTTCACCATGACAACGCGAGCTCTCACACATCGGCTCAAACCAGCGCCTTTTTGACCGGCCAAAACGTCGAATTGATGGGTCATCCGCCGTACAGCCCTGACTTGGCACCCAATGACTTCTTTTTATTCCCGCACATCAAGAAAAAAATGCGTGGTCAACGATTTTCGTGCCCAGAAGATGCTGTTGAAGCGTTCAAAAACCATGTTTTGGAGGTGTCTCAATCGGAGTGGAAAAAGTGCTTCGACAATTGGTTTGAGCGCATGCAAAAGTGTATAAATCAGGCTGGAGAATACTTTGAAAAACAATATAACAATTTTTGATGATAAATATTCGCATTTTCATTATTAGGCCAGAAATATATATAGCAGCCCTCGTATAAGCTAAATTCGGTTATGGGGGCTGTAGTGGGCTCTAGCTTTAAAATCTCGGAGAGCTTTGTCAAACGGGATTAGATACCATAACTGTTGAAAAGAAATGTTTACATAATTTTACATTTAAAATTTATAATAATAATTTATTTAAAATATTTTTAAAATAAAAAAAAATAAAATTTTATTTGTCAAATTAATTTTTAATTTTTTAATGTTGTAATAACCGATTTTTAGCGTTTGACCGTTATCTTACGCCCATTCGGATGCCACGCCCACTTTTATTTTGTTGTCTACATTTTTTTTAAATGTCAAGAATATACATTTCAAATTTCAGGCCGATATCTCACTTCGTTAGAAAGTTACAGACTTTTGCCTCT
Source organism: Drosophila subquinaria (assembly GCA_037043405.1). Lineage (NCBI taxonomy): Eukaryota > Metazoa > Arthropoda > Insecta > Diptera > Drosophilidae > Drosophila > Drosophila subquinaria. The sequence goes on along the minus strand of JBAMBL010000292.1, from coordinate 3,710 downwards.
AATTTTCTTAAAAAGCCATAGTTCATGGCTTCCTCGGCTAATTTCAGCGAATTAAAAAAAAATTGATTGGTTAATTAAAAAACAAAAATATTTATAAAATATGTTGCAAAAAGATGAACCAGAATAAGGCTCAACATTATTGGAAAATGTGTTATTTTTTTTTTAATGCCTTAAATACCTCAAAATACCTTAAAATATCTTTATCTGAAATTATCATGCTTCTCAGCGGAGGCTAGGAATTGATTTTAAACATATAGTTTCTTCGTGAAAATATCTTAGAATTTATCGAAGTTTACGATTCTGGTGGACGATTATCACGTTTTTTTGACCAAACAAATCTACCTGCCCTAATATATGTACACTGAAAAAAAGACCACTTTCTAAAATCAAGAACATTCATCTTAAAAATGTTGGTCTTGAAATAAGAATATTTTAAGACCAAATTACTAAAACTAAGAATATTAATCTTGAAAATCGAAAGTTCTTAATATAAGAATAAAATTCTCAATTTTAAATATTTTGTTCTTAATATAAGACCATTTTAAGACCAAATTACTAAAACTAAGAATATTATTCTAAAAAAGGTTAAGTTCTTAATATAAGAATAAAAATCTTGGATCTTAGATTTTTTTCTCTTAAAATAAGAACAAAAATCTTAAAATTTTTTCACTTCTTGAGACCAATAATTCACAACTGGTTCTGGCTTCTCAAATATGACATTAGGCTTGGATCGCTGGTCAAGTCAGCACAACGGTACTGATGATAGAGATCGGCATCTCTTGAAACAGCTGTATACCGAGCCATGCTCCTTGCGTTCTGCAAGTGTGTATTTTTTGTTGTTTAGTGTCATATGGACATTACTAGGCCTCAAGTTAACTAAAAATTACTTTATTCTTCTTAAGATGTTGAGAAGCTTAATCTTAATTTGAGATATTTTGTCTTGAGTATTCAAAACTTTTTGGTCTTAAAATAAGAACACATAATCTTAAAAAAATAATAAGTTTTATTCTTATAATAAGATTTGTGGTCTTGAAAATATAAGAATTTATGGTCTTAAAAATAAGAACATGGTCTTAATTAACATGTTCTTAGAATCAAGATGTGTTTTCTTACTTCAAGATTTTCATGTTCTCGACGCATTTTTTAGACCAATGTTCTTAGTTCTGAGACCAAAATCTTGATTTTAGATTCTTTTTTTTATCAGTGTATATACTTTATAGGGTCGTAGATGATTTCTTCTGTCTGTTACATACATTTCACAAAGCCATTATACCCTTTTTGCCTATCTTCAATGGGCACAGGGTATACAAATATACAATAGTAGAAGGCTTCACCCCCTGCTCGCTTTGCTCGCCCAACCCCGGCTCGCTTCGCTTGCAGAATTGAAAGGATTTTCTTTAGTTGTCCAGTTTAACAAAATTATATAATATATGAACTTTGACCCCGAATTTGACCCTCTAACAGGCCGAATTTCGCAAAACGCCGTCTAATTGCAAAATTAAATTGTCTTAGCTATGTTGTTGATATGTCAGTCAGTGAGTCAGGACAAAGAGAAATTATGGATATAATGCTAAGCTAATATTAGCACCCTACGTTCTGGCATTCTCACAAAGTCGTCTAACTATAGAATACTTTAAAAGAAAATGGTATATACTAGCTATGCACCATGCACTGTGGTAATAAAGTCCGATATTTTGGCACGTGTATTAAAATTTGTATCGCTCTAAGAAATCTTTAAACTTGATTGTTAAGAAATTCAAAAGTGGTTCAAAAAAAATTGAAGTGGCTGAAAAATAAAACCCTGAAACTCATTCACATCGAGTTTTCATTATATTAAAAAATGGAAAATTAATTTACGTCATTTGAATCGGTGCCATCTTCTAAATACAGCAAAAGAACAATAAAAACCTTTTTTAGAGAATGTCAACAGGTCTTGAACAAACTGGAATTTTTTTTGTTGAAAATAACAAGAAAAGTTTGCAATTTGAAGTGTATTTATTAATGAATGAAATTATAGTTTTATTTAAAAAAGTAAAAAAAATTCCCTAACTCGAAGTCTTCCTAACTCGAACTTTTTCTCGGATAATGGTGATTCGAGTTAGGGAAGTTCGACTGTATTAGCACCCGACGTTCTGGAATTCTCACAAAGTTGTTTTTTAACTAATAAGATTTAAAAGAAAATGGTATATTCTAGCTATGCACCATGGCTCATTTCAGAAAAGTAGGTCTGAAACTTTATTTTTTTAACATTAAAACCCGTCTTAATGTACATGCACATAAATTGTATTAATCATCATTAGAAAATGTCTTTGCATTCAAGTGTTTATTTCATAAGCACATTGACATTGTCCCATTGTCACATTTAGAAATACAATCAAATGCAATTTCTTAAATTTAAATTAGGTGTAAGATTTTATAGAAATGCTGCGCCTACATCTTATAGGAAATAAAGAAAATTTCCAATAAACAAAAGTTGAATTGAATTATTATTATAACGAACTTTTGAAATTTTTATGATTTACATTTTTACAATTAAAATAAGAACACAAGCTTAATGACTTTATAAGATTCGATTTCGAAGAGGTTACTTTTAAAAGCAGTACCTTTAACTGCTGGAAAAATATTTATTACTTAGATTGTTCTTTTATTACACAGCTTGAATTTGAGTAATTCACCTAGTTGAAATTTGTCCCTCAGCAGCTAACAATTCACATTTAAAATTGTTTCGTCCTTTGTAACTTTGTACTTACCATTGGAGAATAAATAGTCGTTGGTTCTTATTGTTATCATCTTAACAGCACATACTCTATAAGTACCACATAAGTATGAATTAAGTGGTGTTTTTTTTATATCCCATCCGTTTAGTGATTTTAAAAATACAAACACAACTAAAAAGTATTTAGATGTGCACTTTTCACCTTGATAATGCACAAAACACTCCGTTTGAATTTGTTCTACACATTTATTTATTTAAATACGATAATTAGCTTCTTGAGTTTACAATCAAAGCTATAAATTTGAATTGCATAAATCAATAAAGATGTGTGCAAAATGAATAATTTATAACTAATTAATTGCAGTTCAAATACGATAATATGTCAATAATGCTATTTAAGGCGGTCTGGTCGATAAATGTGGGCTATAATTGGATTAATAAGATTAGGTGTTCTTATTGTTGTTGTGAGGCTAACATAAAGCATAAACTTTGACACAACGAGCAATACAATTTATAAAATTTATTATTATTGCACTTGTTCCATTTTCGTTGTTATTGTTGCTATATTTTACGGTTGTTGTTATTTTTGTTGGCTTTTACTTGAGCTGCACCAACACCATGAAGTAGGTGACAACAGCTCCAAGCACCTGAAAAAGTTCAGAATTTGTAAATTTGGTATCCAATGGCTTAAATGGGAAACGGAAAACTCACCGAGGCAAATAAATCAAGTGAGACGGTAAAGAATTTAGCACCCGATATACTCATGGCCTTTTGACATTGCTGACAAACGATCTGGACAAAAGTTTTGGCTTCCTCGGAGCCATCGTACCAATGGCAGGAGTAGGCGGCCTCCATGACAGATGAGCTCTGTGTGTGACGGAAGGACAGTAGGAAGTTAGTTGCACTCGAACAATTTGCACTCACCTCTTCAATCAGACGATTCCCGAAAATGCAAAAGTGAAACACCTGGGCCAGCGCATAGCCAAGGTATCCA
>JBAMBL010000291.1:0-63079 GCA_037043405.1 Drosophila subquinaria | reverse complement strand
AACTAGTTACTTTAAGCTTTCTCTTAAATTATAATACTCAATTCATACTGAGAATTTTTTATTGATCTTTGTTGAATAATAAATTGAAAAAGAAATTTGTGTGAACCGTTACCATTATCTAGTTTAAAATTGAATTAAATGAATCGAGTTGTCGATGCATCGACAAACTATACCGATTCTTTAATACAAATCCTTAAAATGTATAAAAGTAAAATGTGGTTCGTAGTTCATGATTTAGGATTTTTTTTTGTAATATTTAATACTTAAAGTAATTGAAAGTATTTTCCTTAAAAATCGATTTATCTATGTATTTTTGCATTACTAGTGCAGAGTATGTAGTTTTCGGCTTTTAGAAATTTCGTTTTATGATTGGTTTTGCGATCCTTCTTGGGTATTTTTCTGTATTCTGGGAAATTTGTTTGTGATATTTTTTGGTCTCGAAGTCGCGTTATTTGCATACAAAGTCGAGATGATCTAACAGTAGAGCTCAGTTTGTCGCCCGTGTTGCTGTTGATGATCATTATCATGAGAAGGTGATGTGGTCGACGAGCCAAATGTAAAGCAACAGTTTGACGTGGCTAATAAATTAGGTAAAGCGTCAACAAAGCTGTTGACAAATGTCAATTTTTGAACACTAACATCAGTAATTCCCCGAAATAATGTAGAAAAAAAGCTATCAAATGGAAAATCAATATGTACCTAGTATATTTATGATTATACATATATTTTGGCGATTAATGAAAACAGCACAATTAGCGGAGAAACTATTTATGTGAGATAATTTAGCACGTGGGCTGAATGATCATTCAGCTACATAAATAAGCATGCGATGCGATTAGGTAAACCAACTAGCTTAAAAAGCTTCGCGTGTCATTGATGTCAATACTGATGCATTGTTCATTTGACTTCAGCGCAGTTCATCAATCAGCGCTGCCAGCAATTGCATTTGGCAGCCAACGAACCATGGCCAACTGAGCTGCAGACAACATCATTGATCAATGCTTTGCGGATGCGGATGTGACTGCGTATACATATGTACATATGTATGTATGTATGTAGTTGGGGGAATAGGTATGGGTTTGGGTATTGCACTGTTGTCTGCCGTTTGTCGTTGTCCAAATGAAAATTCAATCAATTGACTGACTTTTAATGGAGGGAGCCGTCAAATGTGATTGATTGATAATTAAAAGTGGCGCCTTCCAGCCGACGCAGTGGAGCATAATGAAAAGACTGTCTCTAAAGCCTGGACAACGATTTAACGATTGTACTCGACTTGGACCAGAGACAGAGACTTAAAACTGAGACTGCAACGTTTAACATACTACATACAACATACATATATGATAATGTGGCGCTTGCTAATTTCGTGCGATTCTTTCAAGTTTTGCCGCAATTGCAAATGAGAATGCCTCGCAGCTCAGGATGAGGCAGAGAAGACTGCGTCTGGGGACTGCGGACTGGAGATTGGAGATTGGAGATTGGACACTGGAAGCTGAGTTAAACCATCATCTTTATTGTCAACATTATGCTCACGTTGGGTTTTTGCATTCAATTTGAATTTAAATTAAAATGGCGCCTACGACAGGCGCCAACCAAATCTGCGTCTCTTTTTATACTCTCCTTGACAGTTTACTGAATTTTTCATTAGCTTTGTCAATTCATTTAAAAACATTTCTAAAGCTTTTTAAGCTCTTTAAGGCCGGGTCAGACGAGCACTTTTTCACCGACACTTTCTGTCAAAAAGCTGTCCGTTTCGTGCAACCACACAAAATTTCAAAGCGTCGGTGAAAAACCGACGCTCAACGATGGAAATAGAACACGTTCTATTCCATCGGTGAGCGATAGTGAGCGACACGGACACGAAAAAATCTCTTTTTGACATAAAGTGTCGGTGAAAAAGTGCTCGTCTGAAGCGCCCTTAAGTTTTTTCGGACCTCGTTCACATTTTAGACTTAACTGTTGTCTTTTTTTATAAGTTTTTACTGAAGAGAGCAAAAGCAACTTCAAACTTTGTTTTGAAATATTTTTTGAAATTCTCATAGTATTATTTTTTTATATTCTTCCTATCTAAGCTTCTGCTTTAATCTGTGATAAGTAAAATATATTAGAAACACAGATTCTATTATCTCTTTTCTTTATTTAATTTTTTTTTTATTTTATTTTATTGTTTTTTTTTTTTTTTACTTTTCTTAGGGAAGTATATTCAAAGATCGTTGTATCTGCCAAGAAATGAATTTCTTATATGAATTGTATATTTTTGGACACGTTTCGCGATTGGCAAATTTCAAAAGATTTTTAATTTGTTTTCAAGCTAATGAGCTTTGTTAAATTTTATTAATGGAATTGCCAACATTTATCATAAATTACAAATCGTGATCGTGATAACAGCGCCAGTGTCCCCTACCAACAACAACAACAACAGCAACAACAACATCAAGTTCCCAGCTTCGTATCCAGCTTCAGATCCCAGTTTCATCTCCCAACTGCCTAGTTAGTGGCTGCCTGGCTGAGACTTCGTCATCTGTTGAATAATTAAGTTGTCGTGTGTTGGTTTGATAATGACAACAATGTTGTTGTTGTTGTCTGGTTTTTGAGCTTGTCTTTGAAACACCGCATTCAAATTATTTGCTTAATTTTATTGCTCGTGAGTCTGGCCAACGTCTATTTCTATCTCTTTCTCTCGCTCTCTATTCCTCACCCTCTCTCACTTGCTCTCTTTGAGAACTGCCAAAAAAAAATCAACATCTTCATTTCCCCATTCGTATCCCCCCTCCCCTACTGCCCATCGCTAAAAGCAAATCAGCTTTTATTTATTGTCTAGAAATAGGTTTTGTTGTTGTTCTTACTTTGTTTCTTTTGCGGCTTTTATTGTTGCTGTCGCTGTTGCACATTTTTTTTCGTAGAAATTTATGCCATAATTGTTGTCTGGCTTTCAGGCTTGCATCATTCATGGGGCGCAACTCTGCGGTCGGTCCGTCGAGTGCAAGTGTCCTGTACCAATTGAATGTGCAACTCAACTGCCAATCAGCAGTGGCGCCACAGTCCAGCTACAAATTGCTGCCTATGCAACAACAGCAGCAACTACAACAACGTTGATGAAATGCGCACTATTGTAATTCAATCTCATTGAAATGGCAAAAAAATCTTAACCTAAAGCGACGCCAACGCTTCTGTGGTTACTCGTCGTCGTTGTTGTTGTTATTTTTATTGTTGTTGATGTTAGCTAAGTTAAGTGACTTAAATATGGCATTAATCTTGTATTAATCCGCAAACAAGTTTTATAAATGATGCATTTGATTAGAGCTTAACGCACTAAATAGGCTTAATTTCATTGATGTTATGCACTTATCATTATATCCATTGTAGGGGATATTATAATTTTGTCGCCAAATGTGTAACGCATAAAAAAGGCATGGTAGTAGAATATATAGAATACTAGGGGGCTCCGCTCCCTTCTCGCTTCGCTCGTACAGTTGAGGAATTAAAAAAGAAATATTTAGCTACCGCTATCCACTGTCTTAATGTTCCTATATGATATAGTAATATGACTTTGACCAAATTTGGACAGAATGTAAGAGATAGTCCCAAACATATAACCTGTAAGCTTGGTTAAGATATATGTATTAAAATAACAAAAAAGTTTTTCATACTAAGCAATTTCTTGAACTTTGAACCCAAAATTTACTCACTTACAGGTCGAATTTCGCAAAACGCCGTCTTATTGCTCGATGAAATTGTCTCATCTACGTTGTGTGAAAATTTCATCTTTCTTAGCCTAGCCGTTTGGTCTACATGTTGATACTCAGTCAGTCAGGAAAAAGAGTTTTATATATAGTATATAGATAGATTATTGATCAGGACGTCGAGCTGAGTCGATTTAGTGATGTCCGTCTGTGAGTCTGTTTCTATGTAAACTAGTCTCTCGGTTTTGTACCGCTAAATCAAATACATAATGTTCAACCGCATTATTTTAAACATAAATGTTTTGATATTTACAAATAACAATTTTTGTTTTTGATAGAAATAACTTTTGGAGTGCAAGAAAATGGTTGGGATTTAAAAATAAAATATTGTATTATCTGTGATTATAAAACACACACCTAAATTAAAATGTTTTAAATTTTCCAGCTAGATAATTGACTATTTAGAATAGGTATGGACTAGTTTACCTGTCTGTGGAATGAAATTAGTGGGGATAAAATTACACAAATATGGCCTAAAAGGTTGACCCAAATATGTAGGCACTCCGAGCCAGAGAAATATGAAATAAAAATATTTTGGATGTGTGATGCAAAAGCAAGGGGAGCTATATTACACACCTCAAAAATTTCAGGATTTCATGTGTTTTTTTTAATATATTTTTTTTGCTTTAAAATTTGTAGCAGTGAATAATTTTTAAGGTGATTTTTTTCTGATCTGTTTAAGAAAAAGTACGTTTGGCAAAAGGTACAATTTGTCTGATACCTGGCATTATAGCTCTGATGTTTAATTGCTAACATTCAATATAACTGATATACAGTGAACCACTAATGTCTTCATACAGCATAAATTTGTCAAATTTGCGTATAATAAAGATGTTTTGATGCGAGTTTCTTATATTAATCTTTAAAAAAAATTTAAAAATTTGTTTGCTGGTATTTTTTATAATTTTTTGAAAACTGCAAAAAAGCCACTTTTTGTGTAAAAAGTAGGAAAAAGGGGTTAATCGACATTTTTAGGATTTTCAAAAAATTATAAAAAATACTAGCAAAAATATTTTTTTTCAGTCACTCTTAGAATTGTTTGAATAATTTTTCTGCATCAAAATATTCTTTTTTTTTTTTAAATTCAAAAGTTTCGATTAGTGGTTCACTGTAAGCTTAACTGATCTGATCTCAGTTGTAAAATGTATAAGCTTTAACTGTGAATTGATCAAGAAATTATTGCGGATCCCACGTTTTGTATAACAGACTTTAAGATTGATTTATAATAATGAAATTGAAATTCAACTTTTAAGAATATATGGAAAACCTCTAACCATATCAATTGCCTTGTTGTCTTTGCTTGCAGTTGGGCCCCAGGAGGGGATTCGCTTAAGGGGCGAGCATATAATGCAATCGCTGCCATGTGCCCGCTAATTGCCAAGCTGCTCAGACGCATCGACAACGGCTAAAACAAGCCGAAGGAACACAGCTTAAAGCAACTGAAAGCAGATAGAAGACAGAGAGTGAGAGTGAGAGAAAGAGAGCGATTCAGCGATTAAAGGAATCAAAAATACTTAAGAATGAGAGTAAAGCGCTTTTATGTGAGCACCCTGCTCTGTTTGATCTGGCTGAGCTATGGGGCCAGCCTTAAGCTTTACGGCATCCACACAGACGAGCTACTGGACGGCGAGGGGCAGTTGGTGGTGCCGCGACGTGTGCACGCCGATGGCGCATTTATGACGCACACACTCCAGTATGCCCACGATCGGGATCATCGACGGCATCGGCGCAGCGCTGACCAGCAGCAACTGGGATCTAATTCACAGCCAGAGTTGCATTTTCAGCTGCCGCTGGCCAACGAGACGCTGCACCTGGAGCTGACGTAAGTGAATCTAACTGCGGTGCTCAGCGCCATCATTTTCATCCATTGTCATCCATTGCAGGCCCCACAGCTATTTTCTGGCGCCGCTTTTGGTTGTGGAGCGACATCGACGGGATCTGAGAACCCGCTCGTCACCCTCTGCGCAACAGCTTAACTGTCATTTTCATGGCAAGGTGCGTGGCCAGCCGTCGGCCAATGTCGCCATATCCACCTGCTCCGGCCTGGTAAGTAATCTTCAAGTTAGCAAGGCCTGTTCAGGCTTTCACTTCTTATTATTTAATTACTTAAAAACAGTAAGCCTTAATTAATTTAAACAACAAATCTTATTAAAGTTAAAAGGAAATAAAAAATTATAGATAAATGTAAATGTTCGGGGGGGTGGGAAAGGCTATATTTAAGGCTTATTTAAATGTGCATAACATATTTTTTATTGCGTACTTTTAGGCACTTATTTTGCTTGAAACTAAAAACAGCAATTACCTCCATTCTATTTGTCCAATCTTGTTGAGATTTAGTAGGAAGATAGAAGAAGATAGAAGAAGGAAGATATATAGATAAAACGAATCGTACGCTACAGACTATTATGTATAATCAGCTCACAGAATACGAACAGGTTTAGTGGTACAATGCTGAAGATATATTACAAGGGATTAAAGTTACGCGTTGTTCCAACCAATTAGCAGAGTCTATTTGACCCTGCAGTAAAGTATGGATGAACATTTCTCCAAGCATAATTCTACGCTTGGTGGGAGACAGAAGATTGAGTAAGATAAGTCTACTAGAGTATGATAACAACTAAGTTTTTGAGTTCCAGCTCAAGTCACGAAGATCAAAAATTAAAAATTGTTTTTGTACCGGTTCTATTCTGGTACGATGGGATGCGTATTACGCATTGCGTATTGAGGAGACCATACACATGATCTGTACTCAAGAATCGAACGAACAAGAGACGTGTATAAAAGTCTAGTAATATAAGAATCGTCAAATTCCTTGGACCATCGGTTAATATTGTAAAGCATTCAGTGAAATCTATTAGTTTAGGAAATTATAAATGGGAAAAAATACCTTTGAAGGTATGCCTAAGAGCCCTTCAAAATACGTTTTCAGCGATAGGGAGAGAGACTTCGACTTAGGGAACTATTTTCTTAAAGTATTTTAACAGAAACTACAATTTCATTCATTCATAAATACCATTCAAATTGCAAACTTTTCTTGTTATTTTCAACAAAAACAGATTCCAGTGTGTTCAAAACCTGTCGATATTCTCAAAAATTGGATTTTTCGTTCTTCTGCTGTATCCAGAAGAAGTTCTCGATTCAAATGACATCATAATTTATTTCCTATTTTTTTAAATAATGAAAACTGTTTTCGCTGAGATACCATATTTTTCAGCCACTTCCATTTTTTTGGTCCACTTTCGAATTCCTTAACTAATAAGTTTGAATATTTAATAATTTAATAATGTAAATAATCTTGCGCTGATACGCTAATAAAGAAGTATCTCTTCCTGAAGCTAATGCACCAGCCTATGTAATTGTTGATGCAATATTCTACCATATTACATCTCCATATGTTAATGTACATCAATATAACATATCATATATGGTTGCACTTTCTTATGTTTAATTAAAAAGAAAGGAAGTAAAACGTGTATGTAAATGCTTTTTAACTAATTTCATTCTCCAATCGTATGTATCATGTTCCGAACCAACAAAGAACATTTATGCTAGAGGAGCATCAAACGTCAAGATGAATGAAAAGAGCAATTATAATAATATTCCCTTGTTATGCATCTTTACAGCAGCGGTGGGCACGCATGGGCTCTGGGAGCTATGCGGCAGCTCCCAACTTTTTTCAGCGCCGTGAAGTCGCACACAAGCAGTTCGAGTCGAAGCATTTTATGTCTGTAACAACAACAACAACGTAGCAAAGACGCTTGTGTGTTTGACGCGTTTTTTTGTACACTGAATGAAAAAATATATTAGGTATTGAGAGTGTGTGATTTTTACCAGTAAAGATAAAGTAGATTTTGAAAAATTAATAAATGAATAAATAAAAATTTAATCTACAAAATAATTTTTTTTCAGTGTATTTTTTGCACATTTGGGTAGGTCGTCAAAGTAGTTGTTGTTGTAGCTGTAGTTGTTGTTGTAGAGCTTTCGAACTCAAATTTTGTGCCCACCGCTGGCTTACAGCATGGCCTTTAGCTATGTATATAAAACATTTCATTACGAAACATTTGTTTACGTTCTTGGGGTATCGTATTTTAAAGTTTTATTACAACTCAAACATAATTTTTGTAGGAAAGTTCGGTTTAGATCGGATTAAATATTCCTGCTAGATGAAATTACAAGTTTGTTGCCTGAGTCTTTCGTTTTTCAACTGTTTCGGTTATATTCCCGCAGGTGGGGCACATCAAGACGGCGAGCAATGAGTATTATATAGAGCCATCGAAGCAGCATGAGGCGCATCCAATCAACGGCCATCCGCATGTTGTGTTCCAGCGCTCCTCGGTGAAGTCCAAACAGAAGGTGAACTATGCAATAAAATGTCACAGGGGTACATAACCCAGGGAAATAAGTACACTACTGGCCAAATTAATAAGTACACTCTTTCTTTTACTATAACAGCTATTGTAAGTCAAGTCTTCAAATTTAAAAAATATATTTGGTAAGGTCATCTAAATTCCGTTTGAATAATGCATAGCTTTCCTTAACCCATTAAGTACCCATTGACCTTTCCAAATATATTTTTTAAATTTGAAGACTTGTCTTAAAATAGCTGTTACAGTAAAAGAAAGAGTATACTTATTAATTTAGCCAGTAGTGTATATGTGGATGAAGTTATTCAATAAAAATATATTGCAAATTTAAATTTTAAAAATTTTTGCAATGGGATAAAGAAATTTTCGTACCATTTAAACGGAATTCAAATGAATAAAAGATTAATTAAAGTAATCTGCATCAAATCTTTTTTTAAGTATATTTTTTTGAACAACTTCTTATTTTCCTGAGTATACATATGTGGAATCTCATTTGTGACCCTTGGACTTTTTTATGTAGCCGATACGGCATAGGCGTCGCCCCAAGCGCAAGCGCAAGGAGCATCGCAACAAGGGTCACGTGAGCAATTGCGGGACGCGGGAGCCGCGGCGACGCATGGAGACGCGTCTGGAGTGGCAGCCAAGTGGCAAGTTCAAGATTCAAGGAGGTCGCAAGGTTCGTCGTCCTCACCAACACCAACACCCCCACCCTCGCCTTCACCCTCATCCTCACCACCATCATTATCATCATGAGGTGCAAGAGCCGCACACCAAATTTAAGTACGATACGCAGCCAGAGGAGCAAGCTGGACATCGGAGGAGCACACGCTCGATTAGCAGTCCACGGCACGTGGAGACACTCATTGTGGCAGATGCGACAATGTCGGTGTTTCACAAGGACGTTATTGCCTATTTGCTGACCATCATGAACATGGTATCCGCACTCTATAAAGATCCCAGCATCGGCAATGCCATCGAAATCGTCGTGGTGCGCATCATTGTGCTCCAGGAGAACGATACGGAGCCGGAGCTGAATCTCACACAGAACGCGCAGAAGAATCTCGACCGATTCTGCAGGTAAGAGCCGTGCAACAGTGGCAATCAATCCACTGGCCAACAAAAAAAGGTGTCTCTCTCAAGTGTCTCGAGTGTTGCAGCTGGCAGCACAAACTCAACTCGGCGAACGAGAATGATCCGCATCATCATGACGTCGCCATACTCATCACGCGCAAAAACATTTGCGGCAACAATTGCATGTGAGTTTTGGATTGCTTGTTGCAAGTTGCATGTTGCATGCTGGTTTGTTGATTATTGCTCATTGATTTATCTCGTTGCAGGACTCTGGGGCTGGCCAATGTGGGCGGCATGTGCAAGCCGAAGCAATCGTGCAGCGTCAACGAGGACAACGGCATCATGCTCTCCCACACGATCACGCACGAATTGGGGCACAAGTAAGTCGCCACTTCCGGCATGATGTTGTTGCCAACTTGCGGCGCCACACATTTGCATACACCAAATATCGAACATGCAACCAATAGACAGACACACGTAGTAGTAGTAGTTGTTGGCCAACATGGAAATGCACTTGCAGACAGACAGACTTGGCCAGCGGGCAACTGGCAAGTGGCAAGTGGCAAGCGACCAACGCACGCAAATGCATCAATTGATCGCAGCCAAAGATTTATGGGCAGCCCAATTCGTTAAATGAATGATTCAAAGCAACAACAGCATCAAAATGAATGAATGCATGAACGAATGAATGAATGAATGGATGAATGGCTGCCTCTAAGTGGACGCGACGGATGCTTTGACACCTGCGTGTGTTGTGACAATGATCGCCTGCGTTGCACGCCCACAGATCCGATCCGATTCGATCCGATCAGAGCAAAACACTTGCCCCTCCCTCCACATCTTGCTTCCTTCCTCCTGCCCACCCCTTCGGCGACTGCCTCCTCCGCTATTCAAGCTCAATTAGTCGCAGACCTAGTGACAACACACACTCACTCATTACCAGGGATGGCTAATGGGATTGTAAGAATAGTTTTTATCAGCGGTTAAAACCGAAACGAGCATCGGTTTCAGTTACGGTTTCGGCTATGTTCGCATTAAAGTTTTCGGTTATCGGTTATGTAAATCTGTGAATAAAGCTTTCTTTGAACCGGTTTTTGTATGTTTCGGTTTTAAAATACCGGTCTGGTTTCGGTTAGAAAAAAAAATTTTTTTTTTGGAAAATATTATTATATTAATAATATAAAATATTAATAAAAAAGACATGAATAACCCAAATAAAAATTAAAAATTATACATAAGAAAATTAAAATCAAAATTAAAAATAATTTTTTTTTATGTATGAAATAAAGAAATTTACCCTTGATAATGAAACGGTTACTAAACGGTTATTTAGGTTTACACAGTTACACAGGTTTACAGGCTTAAAGGTTTCGGTCAAATGAAAATTATTTATTCGGTTACGGTGTCAGTTACGGTTTTAAATTTCAATCGGTTTTTACCGGTTACAGGTTACGGTAACGGTTTCGGTTAGGGTTTTAATCCCTGGTTCTTATTCCTGATTTCTACAAGAACTAATTAGATAGCTGGAAACTTCAGTTTCTTAAGTAATTGTATTAATGTATTCAATTGTATAATATTGATTGAAGGTGACACGGTATTGAGTTTTTAAAAACTGTGGAGCTTTTCAAGCTCACTAAAACTGCAATTTAGCCAGATTACCAAATGTGATTCAAAATAAAAAAGCTTTGCTTTAATTTTCACTTCACTGGGCTATTTCAAAGCTTAAAGGTTTTTTCTAATTTCAATTAAAGAATATGAATACACAGAATGTTTAATATGTCACGGTTTTGTCCAGCCCTGGCACACGCACACATGAGCACAAGCAGTGTAGCGAAATAGTGTAGAAGGCGGCAGAGGGGAGAAGACGTAACAATTTAGTAGCCAGAGGCACAGTGGCTGTCACAGTTGTTGCACTTCTCGGTTACTCGACTGTCCGACTCTCTGTCTCCCTGTCTCTCCGACTGTCTGACTGTCTGGTTGTCGTTGGCTTATCTCATTTCGTGTTCGTGCCAAGTGGATTTTTGTAAAACGCCTTATAAGCGCAGCCAAGTGCCCGTCAGTCTGGCGTGTTCCGATTGAGTCAACTATTTAGCCAGTCAGCGGATCAGCAGATCACCGATCACACGCACACACACACACACACACACATGCACACACATGCACACACGCTTAGGGAAGTTGTTTATATTGTGGTTGTGGTTGTTGTTGTGCAATTTACGTTTGATTGTCATTGGGTCGCCCGGTCATCGTCAGGTGGCAGCCACTGACTAACGATCTGCTTATTCACTCCATAAAAACACACATCCAAGTGTTGTTGTTGTTGTGCTGATTTAAGCACTATTCTAATAATCAGGTTTTTCACTTGCTTTCGGATTGTCGCACAGCGTGGCATAAATTGCTTGTTGCATTTTGTTGTTGTTCGTTTCCCAAAGACAAAACAAATACATATTCAATCTAGGCAGGTGGGTGGGTCGGGGGGTTTTGTTCGAAGCTGAGTTGAATCAACTGGTGCTGTGATGTGGCAGACGTGGATGAGGTGAGATATTATGATGAACAAAACACATAAGGAAGGGACTACATCACCACATCCGTCCTTGGTCAGCTACGTCTTCTGCATGTAAATACATGTTAAGATGGGGTAAAGTGAGGTCAGGGCTGGTGATTGAGTTTGGACCCTTGTATTTTACATTTTTGCAAACTGATTACTTTTTTATGTCAGCCCGTTACGTAATAAACCAACGTAATGTACCAGGGGCTTAAACTGTAACCTAAACCGTAACACTTAACCGTTAATACCGGTTACCATTGAAATTATTAACCCTTACCGCAACAAACACTTTTTATTAGATCAAAACCGACCAAATGAAATTATTCAATCCAAAATATCCGATTTATGAGGCTAATTTTGGTTTAGTCCAGTATTAAACTCAATTATGTTGTTCAGATGTTATGAATGTATTTAGACCGCGTACTTAAAAAAAGTGTGCGTAGCAGGCAGAAGGAGGCGTGGCAGACCCCATAAAGTATATATACTCTTGATCAGCATCAACAGCCGAGTCGATATAGCCATATCCGTCTGTCCGTCTGTAATTGCGCCTAGATCTCAGAGACTATAAGATCTAGAGACTCCAAACTTAATATGTAGGTTGGTATTATTGCACGCAGATCGAGTTTGTTTTAGATTTTGGATCGGACCACTATATCATATACCTGCCATAGGAACGATCAGTCGAAAATCATGTCTTAGTATGAAAAACTTTTTTGTTGCCTGAGCCAAACTGACAGAATATGCATATGGGATGGTGTCATACATCCTGATCAAATTAAATTGAAATCGGACTACTATATCATTTAGCTGATTTCATGTAACCGAATGAAGCCCCCTTGTTGGGCGAAAAATACATTTAAATAGCACATAACTATATTAATATTTGTAGCGATTTATATTATTTAATTTTATGCAATAGTAAGTACGGGGTCTCCGACAGTCGAGTATGCTCGACTAGTTTCCAAATCAATTTTGAATTTTATTTTCAGCTTGAATATTGATCCTTTCAAATAGATTGTCATTAAGGAAATTCTAAAAACATTATCACAATTCGTTTTGTGTATTTTTATAAAAAAAAAAAAAAATCTTACCGGTAATTCAAAACAAAAAACTGGTCACCGCTAAAAACAAAAATTCGAAAATAATCGAGACCTTAACTGTGTCTTGAGTTTCAGATTTTATTTTCTTTGTGTTGTACCCGATTAGCTTTAAAACTAATTTTTATAGATCTATGCCAAAACCCAAAAAATTGTTCAACGGCTTTGTGAAAGTTCACTCTGTGTGGAAAATTTAAAGTTTAAAGATCTTTCTTAAAAATAAATAAATAGATAGCTATTTGACAAGTTTTTAAAAATACACTCCTCGTACAAGAGACGATTTTATAAATAATAATAAAGAGGAAGGAGAGCTCCAGTTCCAGCTGATGAAGATCGATAGATTATACCTGTCTTTCTGGCCATTAATTTTGAATTCAAAGAAATGTTTTCTAGGAAATTAATTTCCCCAAAGCATTCTATTCCAATTGACTTAAAGTAACGATGCATTCTTATGTTGTAGCTTCGGCATGTTCCACGACACGGCCAAGATTGGCTGCCATCCGCGGATGGGCTCGATAGTGCACATCATGACGCCGACATTTGGGGCCGATACGCTGCAGGTTTGCTGGTCGAACTGCAGTCGCAAGTATATCACCCACTTTTTGGAGTAAGTCGAGGTGTAAGGTGAGGAGAGGTCACAGATAATGATAAGCTACCGTTCCATTGCAGCCAGGGATTGGGCGAGTGCCTGGACGATTCACCGGTGAACTTGGATGAATACAACTATCCGGAGGCGCTGCCAGGCGAGCGGTACAATGCGAAGCGGCAGTGCCGCATGCAGTTCAACCTGACGACGGACAGCGACGTGGGCGCCTGCTCGGCACCCCACGAGTTCTGCTCGACGCTGTGGTGTCGCGTGAACGGCGAGTGCGTGACCAACATGCGGCCCACCGCCCCGGGCACCGCTTGCGGCAAGAACAAGTGGTGCCAGAACGGCAAGTGCGTGCGCATGGAGGAGCTGACGCCCATACAGGGCGGCTGGGGCAACTGGAGCGAGTGGAGCGAATGCTCGCGCAGCTGCGGCGGCGGCGTGTCCATCCAGCAGCGGGAGTGCGACTCACCCGTGCCCGCCAATGGCGGCGCCTTCTGCATTGGCGAGCGCAAGCGCTACAAGATCTGCCGCAAGAGGCCCTGTCCGGAGCACGAGCCCAGCTTCCGGGCCCAGCAGTGTGCGCGCTACAACAATGTTAGCTATCAGGGAGCCACCTACAAGTGGCTGCCCTTCTTCGACAAGAGTAAGTGCATCCAACTGATAACTGACAACTGATCCAATTGATAATCGTTGCTCTGCCTCGGCGTAGATAATCCCTGTCGGCTGTTTTGCAGCGATGTGGATGACACGATCATTGCCAACTGGGGCGAAGCTGTCCTGGATGGCACGCCCTGCACACTGGGCACCAACAACATGTGCATCGATGGCATCTGCAAGGTAAGTTCGACTGGCAACTGATGCGAGATCCGAGAGCGAGATCAATTAAACAAGCGTTTCATTCAGAAAGTTGGTTGCGATTGGATCGTTGACTCGGACATGCAGGACGATCGTTGCGGTGTCTGTGGCGGTTCTGGTGATCAATGCAAACCCATAAAGGAGATCTACCGGGAGGCCTTTAACGTTAGCGACGGTGTCTACGTGGAGATCGTTAACATTCCCGCCCGAGCACGTCACATCCTGGTCAAGGAGCTGACCAACTCGCCACACTTTCTGGCCATCGGCCGTGCTCAGGGGGAGAAGTTTTATTTGAACGGCGACAGCTTGATTTCCATGCCCGGTGAACTGGAGATCGCCGGAGCTGAGAGCCTCTACGATCGCCAGGACGAGCTGGAGACCATTAGAATACCTCAGCCCATACAGCATTCCATAGCGCTATACGTAAGTGAATGTTTGAACGATTCATCCTCCAATTGAACTCTCGATCCCAATGCTGATCTCGATCTTATCTGCAGGCGATCGTGCGCGGCAACGAGAGCAACACGGGCATCTACTACGAGTTCACGCTGCCCGCGGTCAACGTCAGTGCGGGGAAACAGTATCAGTGGCGCCTCAGCAACTGGACAGCCTGCTCCGTCAGCTGCGGTGGCGGTGTCCAGCATCGAGAGCCCATCTGCCAGGAGAACGGCAAAGGTGAGTTGCAATGCAGTTCGAAGTTCTCATTCATTGTAATTTCATCCACATTCCACTGCAGTGTTGGCCGACAAGCTGCCCTGTTGGACGCATGCCAAGAACAAGCGTCCGTTGCGTCTGACTCGCGCTTGTGCCGAGCAACAGTGTCCGGCGCATTGGTGGCCAGGTCCCTGGCAATTCTGTCCGGTCACCTGCCGTCAGCCGGGCTCACCGATGCCCCTGCGGCGACGCTCCATTGTCTGTCTCGATCAGCACGATGTTGTCGTCGCGGATGCCCAGTGCGATCTTCTGTCCAGACTACCCGAAACGGAGCCGTGCGAGGCAACGCTGCCCGAGTGCAGGCCAAAGCTCTGAGGAGCCTATGGGGAGCTGCACTTGGCAACCGTCCCCAGGAACTGCTGGAACTGAAACAGGCAACGGCACTGCATATTGGAGAAGGAAACTATTTATTGCTACCAATAAATTTAATGCTAGTTTAAGTGAGCTGCAAATAAAATCCAGACAGACATAACATGCATATCATACACACATATTTATTTAACAAAGCCCGAAGTGCAATTTTTACTCGGATGTTCAAGGACCTTGCAGCATTAAGCATATACTATAGATAACTATAGAACCTATAGAGAACTCATTCCATTCAAATAAAAGTGTTATTCAAAATTCCTGTGGGAAATTTTTTCAACGTGCAGAGCTTGTAGCGAAATAAAAAGCACGCACACAATATCAGGGGTGCCACAGAAATCACAGCTTTTTAGCGTTAAGCGTTTTCAATAACCTTTCCGAACTACGCTAAGGGTTGACACCCCTCCAGGGGTGTGTTTAGCAACTTTTTTAGGTTTATGGTTGCAGAACAATAAGTTTTTTATTTTTTTTGATTTCGTTTTGATTTTTATAATTTAATTTATTTATATAATAATTGATTTTATTTAGCTGAAAAAAATTGAAAAGTAATTGGCGCGATAAAATAGATATTACTCGACAACTCTAGCAACTGTCTGCCATAAGTCTGTCAACACTTCGTGACAAATTTTTTTACAAATTGCACAATAATTTAAAGATTTTTTTTGGTTAAAGTTAATTTAATTTAATTTAAAAGAGCTATTTTTAATGTTTTATTTAAAGAAAACTGAAGTGGTTTAACATGTTTCAATTATAAATAAAAGTACAATATATAAAGGGTGATTTTTTAAGAGCTATAGGAAAGTTTTTAAAAAAAAAAACACAAAATTCCGAAAAATTCATGAAATCTTTATTTGAATCGATAGTACGGTCCATATAATTTAATGTTTGAAGATTATTTCATGCAAATGTTGACCGTGACTGCGCCTAATATGGTCCATCCGCTTAGTCCAATTTTGGCATACTCTTTCCAAAATTTCGGCCGGTCTCTCACGAATAAATGCTTCAATGTTGTCTTCCAATGCGTCAATTGAAGCGGGCTTGTCTGCATAGACATGAGCTTTAACATATCCCCACAAAAAATAGTCTAATGGCGTTAAATCGCACTATCTAGGCGGCCAAATGACCGGTCCCCAACGTGAAATAAAATGTTCACCGAACTCGCCTCTCAATAAGTCCATTGTTGCGCGTGCTGTGTGGCATGTGGCACCATCTTGCTTAAACCACATCTAAGCCAAGTCTAGATTTTACATTTGGTCCAAAAAAAAGTTTGTAATCATTCCGAATAACCGCCTCAGAAGGTCGACTAAACTGATCATAAAATGGAAAAAATGCAATTTCTTAACCGAGCATGTATTTTGATGATAAAATTCAATAATTGGCAAGCGTTGTTTGTTTGTAAGACCACCAAGCAAACAATACATAGAGGCGTCAAACAAGCATTTTTTTGAGCGCAAATGCTTTGTATGCAATGGAACCCCAGAGCCTTCGGCTTTTGCCGAAAATGCTTGTTTGACGCCTCTATGTATTGTTTGCTTAGTGGTAAGACGTTTCATGGTTAAATTATAGACCAAACTGAAGATGTTTGACAGTGAAACAATACACGAAACGTGCGTGAGCTGTTTAAGCCAGTGTTGCCAAAAAAAAATAATAGCTAAAAAATCACCCTTTACTATCTGTGTATAAACTATTTTGTATCTATCAAATGTTAAATTTCATGACCTTGAATATCAAAAATTTTTAGGAATAAATTTTAAAAAGATTGAAGCTTACACTGTCACAAATGTTGTTATACGGGGGTGCCACAGAAATCGCTTTCACTTGAATTTCACTTAAATTTGTATGAAATTTAAGTGAAATTCAAGTGAAAGCGATTTCTGTGGCACCCTGGATACTCACACTTGATTCAGGCATATTTAACTCAATTCACAAACTATTGGCATTAAAAATCAATTACTAATATTATTCCAATATGCTTATGCTATAATTACCATGGATAGGAAGTTTACCGAAAGAATGAATATTATTGAACAATTGAATCAGGCTTTGCAGCAGAGATCAAATAAATTGTAAAATAGATAACATTCGCCTTATTTATATTTTAATAAGTTACTATTCAAATTACTTCTACCCAGTTTTCGGTTTTTTTTTTTTGTATGAACTTGTCGAGAGTGTAAGATCATAATAACAAGTGGAGAATTTGTCGATCTATCCAAACGTGTTTGTAATTCAAAAACTTATTGAAATGTTTATAATCAACGATTAATGTATATTTTCTTAGTTTTCGAAGTGCTAATTTTTTTAGATAGGCAACAGTATCAGCATATCGAGATGTACACTATATATTTATATATCTATTTCGATCCTAATGCACGCAGCGGCATAACAAATTGTACTTAATTCAATTAAAAAAAAAAAAACATATATGTATATTTAAAGAGAACAAAGTTAGTATAGGATTACTTAAAGAGAAAAGAACAAAATAAATTGAAGGATGTAAGCCTAGATATTAGGCATTCTGATGTCTGAATGATGTATGTAGGTATATAATTCAGACATAAGAATACTATGTATGTCGTATTATCTATGTATGATCAAAAGTATATTGTATCTTTTAGCATAATCGAATAATAATAATAATAATACAAAGTTATTTGATGGCCTTATGAGTGTGAACTGAACTAAAAGTGATTAGAAACGATGATTGATTAGAAACGCGTGTTGTCCGGCATTTTACGGAAGTAGGCGATTTTGTCTTTGGGCACACGATAGCCGTGCATCCAGCGGCTGCCCTTGCGCAAGGATCCATCGATGCCGTCCTTCCACACTCCCTGCGGCAGGTAAACTGAGGACCACAAGGCAAATAACGATAAGATTAATAACTGATTGACTGACTGACTGACTGACTGACTGACTGATTGACTGACTGATTTGACTTACCCTCGCGTTCCTCGCGGCCCGCATCGAGAATGGGCGCCACAATGAGCTCCTCGCCCACGGAGAACTCGTCGCTGACTATGAGACAGGCGGGATCGTGTGGATCGAGCATCCAGAGCGGCCGCACCAGTGGCAAGCCCTCGTTCATGGAGGGACTGAGGTATTTCTTGAGCAGTGCTATGACCACCGTCTGACGCACCTCCTTCAGCTCCTGGGCCACGCGGGTGACCAGCTCGCTGTGATACTCGTCCGGCAAATGGCTGAACTGCATCGCGGGCAGGAAGGTGGCCAGCTGGAGCCAGCGGATGAACAGCTCGGGATCGGGCAGCGGTGGCTGCCCCAGCGAATAGAACGATACCATTTTGGTGAGCGGACGCTCGAGCAGATAGTCGCCACCAATGGCGCCGGGCAGCACAAACGGATATCCAATGACGCCATAGTTGAGCACCGCGGCCAACGTGTCCCGCAATCCCTCCCAGGTGCCATTGGCCGGCGGTGTGCTCAGGAAGGTCGGTGGCTTGGGCACCACACTGGCCGTGGACACGGCCATGAGGCCGACGCTCTCTAGGCTGCTGGTGAGCATGCGAGCGTACATGTCCGGATTGTCCAGTGGCTGGCGGCACTGATAGTAGTGCGGCAGATTGTAGCCGGTGCCGAGATCCAGATAGAAACTCTTGACCCCATACTCATCCTTCAGGCGCTGCAGCTTCTCAATCAGCCAGGGCACAGAGGCATTGTTGGTTATGTCCAGCACACCGGCACTGGAGCTGCTCTTGTAGCGCGTCAGGGCCGGAATGCTGCGCTCCGAGTAGCGTTCGTAGATGAGCAGCTTGCGGGCCACCGCATCCTTGAAGTTGGCGCTGTCCGTGCTGATGAAGGGCTGGATGGTGAAGACGACCTTGAAGCCGCGTCTGTGCAGGACATCAATGGTGTCCTTGAGCGTGGGAAAGCGCGCGCGGTCGACGGTGAAGTCCCCGATGTTCTCCTGCCAGAACTCGTTGATCACAATGTGGCCCAGTCCCATGGCAATGGCGTTCTCCGAGTAATCGCAGATGATCGTCTCGTTGAGGGAGTCGCGCGTCTCCTGGTTGGGCATCTGCCACACCGGCTCCTCCAGCAGCGAGTGCAGCTCGCCAATGTCCTGCTCGGTGAGGCCATCCCACAGGCTCTGCTGGGTCATCAGCATGTGCAGGCTGCGCATGTCCTCCGTCGTGCAGATCTTGTAGTCCAGCTGCGGCAGCGGCGTCAGTCGATTCACGAAGGTGAAGTCATCGTTGGCCGCGCGCAGGCAGAACTGGTTCTCGGTCCGATTGATGCCCAGCTGGAGCGGCGTCCGCTCGCTCACCTGCATGGCCACGCCAATGGAGTTGATGAAGTACCGCTTGACGGCGTTGCCAAACTGATGCACCTTGTTGTCGCCGCTGGCATAGGGCATGAAGTCGAAGTTGGCATAGCTCAGCGACCACTCCTGTCCCTTGGTGATGCCACCGCCGAACCACAGTCCGTTGTCCCGCTTCAGCTCGTAGCAGTCCGTGGGCAACAGGCCGGGCGTCAGGGCCTGCCACTGCAGCGTGTAGCAGCGAAAGACGTTCTTGTCCTCGAAGTTCATGTGGAGACGGGCGATGCCGTTCCACTCGATGCACACGCTTCCATCGCTGCGCCGGTTCTCCTCGAGGCAGTGAAACGGCGCCGAGTCGCTGCCCAGCGTGACGCCCAAGTGGCCGTGGATCACCTCCTTGTCGTCGTGGCTCAGTATGCGAAAGATGCGATCCTTCGAGTTGAACTTGATCTTCTGGAAATAGCTCCTGGTCAGCACCTGCTGATGGTAAGCAATGTACGCGTAGCCGATCTGTGCAAAGGCGAAGACGTGATTCGGATTCGTGAGCTCAATCCCCAACAAAAAGATCTAAGGGATCACTTACCAGAAAGATGATGATGAAGAACATCATGATCACGAATATCTTGATCTTGTAGTCTTTGGTCTCGCGCTTCTTCTTGCGGATCATCTGTGGAAAGGCCTGTCGAAACAGGCATCGATTAACTGGCAGTGCTCAAAGAGACATCTTACTATATACTCTGTTTCCTGACTCCTAGCTCCTTCCCTTCTCTTCGTAAGCTTCACTTTCTTATCTATTAATTATTCTCACTTTTCTTACTTTTTTTTATTAAAGTCTGGCAAAGGATTAAATTATGAGTTAAGAATTATTTATGGATTTTTTTTTCATTCAATTTTTCAAAAAATAAAATTATGAAATAAAAATTAAGTTTAAATTTGTATTTGAAAATCATAAAATATGCCTTGTTTTTCAACTTTTATAATATAAATTGATGGTAAAAATAATTTGCCAACTTTCATTTAAAAGTTGGAAATAAAAGTTATTTGTTAGCATGCAGAATCCTTAAAACTGAACCTTTAAGGAGACATGATATAACAATGGCAAGGTAATGAGATTAAGATCATTTAGATATGTATGTCAACTTTTGAAAAACCTAGCTTGGCTCAAAAGATATTCAAAATCAATTTTGAGAAATAACTTTTATATTCAACTCTTAAAATAAAAGTTGGCAATCATTTTTATTATAAAAATTAAATACTGAGACTTATTTTATGATTTTTAAATAAAAATGTCAATATAATTATTATTTCATATTTTTATGCTTTGAACCAGAATACAAGTTAAAATTAAATGTTTCAATAAAAATTAAAAATAAGCGTTTCCATTAGCTTCCTGAATAGAAGTATATCTAAGGCTTTCCCATTCATCTAAATAACTTTTATCGGGCTTGATTAAAACTTTAATAAATCTGAGTGTCTCAATTAATATCCCAGATAGTGTATTTAGTAATGGTAATGTTGAATACAGGGTTTTACTAGGCAATAAAACATCACATCTCTTGCTTCTCCCTTTTCTCTGCTCTTCATATTTTTTGTCTGCTCTCTCTGGACGCTTCTCTTCTCTCCCTGCTCTCACCTGCATCTTCTCGCGCAACAAGCTGGCCAAGGAGTTAACGCTCGTTATTGAGGCCTGGTTGCTCGCCACGCTGTGCGTGTCAAAGTCGCTGGCCAACATCTCCTTGCTGTTGAGCCGCAGGGCGGGTAGGGGGGCTATGGAGGCGCGTCTTCGACTCCGAAAGCGATCACTAAAACAAAACCAAACAAAACAAAAAGATGAACAAATCAAAATTGAGCAAGTGTCAATCGAAATATTCCCGTGTCACATACTCGCTGATTGTTCTGATTGTTTATGATCATGATCGTATTGCTGATATTCCGATATTCCGCAACGATCTTCAGCTATCATTAGTTCTGACAAGCGTATTACAAATGAATTATGCGATTCAGATATGACAAGAAAATACCTATTATCAGATGCTCTTCGAAGATAATACTTATTTATGGTGTTTAATGACAAGCTTTTGTCTGTCTTCATATCTTGACTGACAATTTCATACTGAGATAAGAGGAAACAAGAAATATATAGTTTTTGCTATGATGACAGCGTATGACACTTTATAGATCGAATGACTTACTACATGTAACTAACTTCAAAATTACCAAAATTAGATTTGTTTATGTACAAGTGTGATAATAACTACATACTATACATACATACATTTGTCGCTAAGTCAATCGCAGACTTCAGATTCATTTAGATTACGATTAGGCGTAGTTAAGAAATGTTCTTATCGCGTTTGCTTATCTGGCTGCATACGAAAATACTAAAGAATATAAATAGTATTCATGCATTCGATTGACAGACACCTTGGATTCACCACGAGTCGGTCGTAGTTCTATAAATATTCCAAACTTGCAAACAGGCCTAGCTTTCAGTTTTATTTTTAAACGACAATTTATTAAAAAAAATTAAGTCTTAAGAATTTAAAGATTTTTTCACTCTTTTTATTTATTTTTAAAATTTAGGCAAAATTTAACATTGGATTTTTATGATAAAACTTCTTAGAAAACCTAGAGCCTGAGAAATGTTATCACAGAAAAAAAAATGCCATTCTAAAATCAAGTATGAAATACTTAATTTAAGCTTGCATTTTTTAAGTATGTATTCAGGATTAAGCTGAATAATCAAGCCTGTATCGGGATTAAAATGGGAAAATACACATTTGCTGAGCGCGAGAGGAAAATTCTCTCTTGGCCTCTCTCATTTCAACCGGTCCGGTGGCTCAATGGTTAGAGTCGCCGACTCCAGTTTGAAAAAAATCTGGGTTCGATTCCCCCCGTCAATTAAAACAAAAGGTACAAATAAAAGTGTTAAAAAGAAAGTTTAAAAAAAATATCTTTTTAAAAAAATGTTTAAAAAAAAGTTTAAAAAAACGTATAAAAAAAAAATCTTAAAAAAAAAAAAAAATTTTTAAAAAGTTTAAATGAAACGAAAAACATAATTAACAACAAATTTTTAGCCTGAATTGAAGAATTTCATGATTGAATTCGGTATTGAAAAAATCAAGTATTTCATACTTGGTTTAAGGAAATCCGAGATTACCCCACTTCTGACATCGTTTCGGATTGAATTCGGGCTAAATATTCCGGATATTTTTTTTCTGTGTACTGATTGCTGTTATTATACCCGCCGTTCATTTATTTGGAGATAGGGTATAAAAAGGCAAGGTTAAATGGAACCTCTTTCATTCCAAAGCAAACAGCCTTGGCATTATCAGTTACGGGGAAAAGGATCTACCAACTTTGTGACCCATTTTGCGTCTTTTGAGCACTGTAAACTGTGTCGATGTACATATGTATATGGAATGAGTATCGGTTTGGTTTATCTTTATGGCGACTTTATGGAAATGCGAAAAGTTCGTGGCACAAAACAGAACCGATAATGGGCCTTAATATAAATGAGCGTAATTGATAAAGGCCTTTAACCGTCGACATCATTCACAAGTTTAAATATTCATTTGTATTTATTTATTCTCTTAATGTTTTCAGAAGCACAGATCTCAATGTAAAAAGCGTTCGCGATAAGGCCATAAATAAACTTTGTTTCTACACGAAATTAGCACATTTATGAGTATTATTTCATTCGAAGATAGAGATAACTGTTTCATTTACGAGTACATTTACCTGTAACTATTATATCTATTTCTTTATAGTATGTAAATATAGAAATGTGCTGCTGGCTTTGAGCTCAGCTTAATTCGACGACAGGTCTCGACGATTTGGGAGCGTGTTTTAAGTGTTGTTATCACGCCTAATCACAACTATCTACTGAGTTGGGGCTAATTTAAGATATAAAATCCCGACATCTCAGAGATATACAATGACATACGCCTCACATCAGTTTAGTGATATCTCTATATGTATATATGTATGTGTACGTATGTACGTTTATGGGCACATGTACATACATATGTATGTACGTACATACTTTCATTGTTGCAATCAACAAAGATTCATGAACAACAACAACAACAATGACGACGACACCAACACAGTGACAAGTCACAATGTGTGTCTCTGCTTCAGCCTCAGTCTCAGTCACAGACTGTGTATCTGCCTCTGTTTCTGTTTCTGTTTCTGCCTTTCATTTACTTATCAACAACAAGCGAGATTTGTTTTTACCTTCACCTCCACCTTCCCTTCTCCTTCTCAATCGCCATCACCGCAACGACATTAATTCACTTAAACTGCAAAATTATTCTGTATATGTATGTGTGCGTGTGCGTGTGTGTTGTCTGTGCGAGCTCAAAAGCTTTCTGTCGCAACTTTTTAGCAGTTTTAGCTACCCTTCGCAGGGGCTGCAAGCGCAAGCGTAACGACAATACTGTTAAAGCTCTGTCTGTTATTAGCTCTGTTAGTTGCCATCTCTGTCTAAGGCACAGCTCTGTTATTAAAGGCAACAGATGGCGTTTAAATGTACAATGTACATTGTACATATAAGCATGTACTATATCCAGTGTTGCCAGGTGTTCTGAGTAAAAATAAGCTAAAATAAGCTTAAAACAAAATTGCAAAGAAAATGCAAGAAAACATACAAAATCATTAGGTTTTTCTTGAAGTTAAATTAGTTAACATATCATATCATCAATATCATATAATAATTTTCGTCCTCAATAAGACTAACATATTTTTGTGATTGAGCCCATTGATGATAAATGTTTTTTGGTTTCCGCATGCTGCATATCAAAAAATTGTGCTACTATTGTAGATTTGCTAGTGCAGCTTTCCAGCCAAACATCACGGAATAATTGTTTGTACATATATTATTTTTGGCATTTTTGCAAGCTTCACTTTCAGCATCAGCCAACATGTCGATGACACCATCGATTAGAAAAAAAAGAACAAGATAATTTAATGCCATGAAACATATTAAACTAATGAAATGTATCGTTGATGTCACGAAAACATTTATTGCTAGAATGTGCTATATGAACTTTAAAATATGCTAGATTTCAGGCTATAAGCTATTTGCAAATTTTTTAAGCTTTTCCATTTTCAAATATGCTAGATCTAGACTGAAATAAGCTAGTCTGGCAA
The DNA here is from genome assembly GCA_037043405.1 of Drosophila subquinaria. Classification (NCBI taxonomy): domain Eukaryota; kingdom Metazoa; phylum Arthropoda; class Insecta; order Diptera; family Drosophilidae; genus Drosophila; species Drosophila subquinaria. The sequence goes on along the minus strand of JBAMBL010000291.1, from coordinate 38,302 downwards.
CACTGACTATATCAGTTATCGGCACCATATTCATATGTTTGCATTGCGTTAGTGTGCATTCTTGTTCGCCTAACAGCGGAATAACAGCGACGTTACAGAAAGAAATCCCAGCAGCGATGTATACGTGATCGTACGTTAGCGGCAGCGCAGTCGCCACGAAAATTTCCTATTCGCTCGAGATAGGGCCGTGCCGATAGGTATACTACGAGTATATGGTCACAACTTTATTTATTGGCTCCTGGACCTAAATAGAACAACAGCTCTATTAAGTTTTTTCTTTGATATTTTTTTTGTATTGAAAGAATTAAAATTTAGCTTCAGTCCCGACCATCGACGGCAATTGCAATGAATTGCTTTAAGCAGCTAAAAAAATGTGATATAACCAATAGCTGTTTTTTTCACCATAATTACAGGGTCCTTCACAGTCGGGTTCTCTAGAAGATTTAACAGTTTTAGTTAAGTAATTGGTTTTAAGGTAAATCCACATTTATGTTTGTTATCAGTGCTTTTGGGGCTACTGATTACATGTTCTTTTATTTTGAAACTAAAAAAATCAGCTATGAATTTAAAGAAAGCACGTATTTAAGATTGTAATTTAATTATTATTGTGTAGGAAAGTGATGCTGACTTAGCTGTATGAAATTACTGAAATGGCACTTTTAATTCATTGAGCGTATTTCACAGCAAGATAATAACCTTTTTAATGAAACTTCGTTTTCGGCTCTGAACTTACAGTCTCTGGATTCATCAAGCCACTGATCCTAACATACTGTAACTGCAACTGTAACTGTCACTGAATTTCCAGGTAGCGGCATTTTAGCTTAAAAGTGTTCAACCTGAAGACGCTTTGATGCTGGAATGTTGGAAAGGCACGTTCACAAATATTCACCGTTACACGGTGCCCCCTTCCGTTTCCCTTGGCCACAATTAATTTTGATTCCAAATGACGTGTCGTTAATGTCGTTTATTAAGCAACAACAGCAACAACAACAACTAAATAACAGCGACTTTAAATTAATTAATTTAATTACAAGCTGAACTTTGGCATGATGCGAGCAATGAATTCGTGCTGAATGCAATGCGAGTAGGCAGCTAATAAATATCGAGCACTCAATTACAGGGTATAAAAGTGTAGTACTCGATATAAATTAACATGAACTAGTACAAAGTTATCGACGTTGAAATACCCTGTTCAAGGTAGTAATATCAATTCATCTGCCTGAAATATCTATAAGATTAAATTTGTCATATCGATCCCTTCGTGCGAAATTGTTAAGTTTTCATTTTAATCAAATGGTGATAATACAAAATAAATTTCTTTTGCATTTAAAAAATGTTATTATGCAGCACAGTTTCTGCCAAATAAATATTTGTATCCTAATAAATTAATCTTAATATTCTGTGATGTACTACATACTTATAATAATGTCCCTTTACGTTTTCAAGAATTATAAGTATTTTAGCAACATTAATTATGTCGAAAATTAGGCCGAGAGAAGTCACAAAACTAAAGATAAAAAAGCTTTACCACAAAAAAGGGTTTTTCTAAGAAGCTGCAATACATTCTATATAGATTCTAAAAAGTATATAAAGTATATAAATAGTATTTATTATTATTATTATTATTATTATTATTTATAGTATTTATTAAATACCAACTAACTTTTAAAGATCTTTAAATAAAAATAATAAGAAATTATATAAGTAATCAATTTAGCAAAGTTATTGGGCAAGTTACGATGTTCCAAATTTTTTGCACAAGTCGGTATCTCTGTATATATTGTGTACAGGGTATTGGATAGTTTAACAAGCAGCGATAAGTATACAGTGACTGTGACTAATTAACAGAAACGTGTCAAGTGTTATTGAAAGCAAAGCTGAAGTTCGATTTGAAAATTGAAGCAAAGAAGATGCAACTGAAGGTCACGGAAATAAATGAGGTACGAAACGGTTTTTTAACAGAATTCGAATGGATAACTTACCGATATACAGGCTTCTTAACATTGCCGAACTCGTCACTGCTGTCATCATCATCATCATCCTTGTCGTTTCCGTTCGAATTAACTGAATCTGGAACCACTGTGACTGCTGTGGGCGTGCCAATGCTCGAGGCCGAGATATCATCGACAATCTATCAATGGTTATATGAATAAAATGAGATTATTATCATCGTCATTGTCATATAATTTATTTGGTCAATATCTTTTGAGGCGGGGCAACGCGGCGTATGCATCATTTTAAGTGGAATATGGAAATATTTGTAAGTCGCGTGTCAAATGACGCTTCCTCCTGCCTTTGTTTGCGGTTATCAGCTTGGATGCAAAAACCAGTTCGATCCAGCCACCAACCAAAACTGATCGGATCAGATTGGATCGGATCGGATCGCAGTACAACGGGAACAACTCAGACTTAGTACCTGCCTTAACCGCAGTTAGCTCTGATTTGTCGTCCTGCGGTGCATCCTGAAGCTCTTGCTGCTGCTGCTGCTGCACGCAAGCCAAAGCGAAGCGACCGCTGTGATTGGGTGAACTCATCGTGAGAAGCACAGAGAGAGACAATCCCAGTCGACAGTTAACAAACAGTCAACAAGTCAAACAGATCGCTGACTTCGTCTGTTGCCTTTGCCGGCTGCTTGATAATTGCTCGAATATTGTATTAGAAATGTCGGCTTTGCTTGAAATTACTATCTATGCCTCTGGTTGTGTGTGTGCGTGAGTGTGTGAATTTAATCACTCGACGTCGAGCTTCATAACGACTGCGAATACGAGTACATACGAAAGTCTTTATAAACAACTCAAAGGGAATCAAACTATACTACTTCATAAGGGATATATGTACATTTTACATACATATGTAATGTAGATAGATCATTTAAAATGTACATGATGTTGCTGTTTCCACAGAGAACAGAAGCGACGTTCGTCATAGGGTAGCTCGACTGTACTCGTTTTTGAGTGATTAATTACGACGCTTTGGCTCCGCATTTCTCACAATTTCATTGAGACTTTTGGCTTAGCGCTTGTTCACTTATTAGACTCGAGGGCGGCACGAAAAAGTCCAACAAGATTTTCTTAGATTTGCCAAAAATGTTATTGGAATTAAATGTAATTTGTTTGGGCTTTCATTTTATTTAAATTTTTATCCCAATTTATATTTTGTAATAATTGTCTGTGCTACATACCATAAATAATTTAATGAAATTTATAAATAAAGAACATTTTTTAAAAGCAAAAATAAATAAATTTTAAATCTTCCAGATTTTAAATCTACAGATGTATATTAAATCAAATTCATCAAAATTATATCCATAAACGTAAAAAATAACATATGTATGAACTTGTCTCAATAAGTTCGAGTATTTATACAATGTAAAGCTTATTTTCTTTGGCAATCCATCAAAGCGAGACAAACACTTTTTTTTATTTAGTACTCGCAAATGTCTATAATTATTTGAATGCCAGTTATTTCAAGCAAAACAAATTATAAACAAATTATTCCATGACACAAGAGTACTTTTGGGTTATTTAGGGCCATTGGTTAAACTTGTTAATTGGTTAATTATTTATTAACAAACAAAAAGCTTAATACATCTCTTTTTATACCCATTACTTGAAAAATATATATTAGGGTATATTTTATATGTTGAAATCAGGGATTAAACCCGAATCGAATATCGGTTTCAGTTACGGTTACCGATTTGTTCGCATTTAGGTTTTTGGTTTATAGGTTACGCAAAATCTTTGTATAAAGGTTGTTATTATTTATGTGTAAAACTTAATATTATTCGTCACAAAATTGGATATCAGAAATTTTGGGGCATGAAAATGTTTTCGTCACTAGACTTTTACCTCGTAAAGAGTTTTTTTTATGGGATATCAGAAATTTTTGTTTTTTATTTTGCAGCTAAGATTTCTGCCAACACCTTTTTAAAATTGAAAAACATTAAAAAACGGATCACCTACTAACAAATTAATTGCATTTTAAAATTAAAAAAAAAAAAAGTTTTGTCCGTGCCAGGATTCGAACCTCGAAACCCGAGCTGAGAATCCATGCATATCCTTAAATCAGACTGTCTAATTATAGATATCATTGTTACTGGACTGTTAGTCAAATGTAATTGCTGCTGCTGTCCTATTTCAATTCAAAGTAAAACGTATATATTCAGTTAATAGGTTATATCTTCCAAACCAATTAACATAAATTTATGAATGATATATCAAAAAACGCGAAATGTTACAAGCTCAAACATATTGCAAAATAAAAAAAAAATATAAAAAAAATCGTTGGCGGCGTTTTCTCGAAAACCGCCAAAATGTGGAAAAAATTACCTTATTTCACCTGTAGTTTTTTACCTGTGTACTTTAGAAAAAAAGTTTGTATGGTATGCTTAAGAGCCCTTCAAAGTACCTTTCCAACGATATATAGATCGCATCTGTAGCTTTTATCGTTTGACTGCTATAAGGGTTTTAATTTTAGCGGTTTTTAGCGATTTCCCGCTAAACTAGCGATTTTTCGAAAAAGTCGTAGAACAAACGTTTCTAGATTTTTGATCGGGAACAAGTCCTCATTCAAACTTTTAAGCTAAATTTACGATTTGATCCAAACAAACAGACAAACAGAGAAACAAACAAACAAACAGATTGACTTTTCATCTCGTTTTGAAAGCGGCACCAAAAATTTCAAAATTAATTATCTTCTGAACCAGTGATCGGATTTTGATGATCAAGGTGTCATTCGACGCGTATTTTTGATTAGAATAGTAAAAAAACCAAAAAGGCTGCAACGGCCCCAATTGCTCCAATCATTTAAATTATTCCCCTCCCACTTACACCTGTTTATCTCACAAACCAGGTGAGTTTTTAAAAGTCTTAGTATGCACATTTGTAAGTTAAATTTATACCTTTCGATCGGTATATAACTCGACCTGATCGAACAGACATAGCAAATTTTCCATTCTTCCTGTGTATATATGCTATGCTATGCTAGTCGCCTTCGCACCCTTCGTGCTGCTTTCATCACTAGCGCGGACTGCCGTCCGCAGTGATGTATAAGATTATTAATGCTTAATATCCTCAAGCTCGTATATTTATATTTAACAGAAACTTATTAGGCTACTCTCGCAGCAAGCATTTACAATTTACTCTCGCCATTTTGATTTTGATATGTGGCGAGAAATTTCTGTGGCAGACTCATAAATTACTCAGTTCAGTTTACTTTGGCGTGCTTTATAATTGCGGACGACTAGATTTAGCTTTTAATCTAAACTACTTCCCATAAATTACAGTCTATCGGATTTTGGGCATTATAGCTCTTGTTCCCGCTGGCCTACACGGCCGTCAGTGATGGACAGGTGTAAAAAGCTCTATTCGATTCCAGCGACAAATTATAAGACTTGAATCTGTAAATGATTTTTATGCAACCGAATTCGATTTAAATTCAAATTAAAAAAAAGCAAAAATATAATATAATTTACAATTTTTGTTGTTGACTTTTCAAGACTTATTCGATTTACTTATTTTCAAACAAATTAATTCAAATTAATAATTCATTTAAAATAAAGTTTGTCTAAATTTTAGGAATGAAAGTACTTGGATGTCATATTTAAATTGCACAATTGCATTGCAGTTTAAACAGGCGTCTAACGAAATTCAAAATTTATTGCTTACTTTCGGGCTGATCGGCAAGAGACTGAGAGAAGTCATACAATCGTAAAAGTATGCACTTCGGCAGTCATGTTCTATCCTATTAAGTATTTTAAGATTCTGGGTCAGTATCAGTATAAGTATCAACAAAAAGATCTCTTTAATATTATCTATTAACAAATTGGGCTTACACCTTGTTGCAAAGCGTAATTAACGCAATGCAATATTTCGCTCTATCCAGAAGTGTCTATAGGGTATATCCGATTTCTGAATGTCATGCTTTAATACTATCTTATGCAGATTCGATTACAGCTTCGTTTATAAATATGAGATTGTACATTGTTTTCAATTGTTTGTTTCTACAATTGTTTTCAATTTCCATTTTCCAGCTAATAACTTAAATCTTATTCGGATGAAATGAATCTCCTTTGGTTTTGTTTTCGATCTGTGAGATAAATTATTCGAATACTTACTATCGATGTAATAGACCCGAACCCAAACCGAACCACTATCTCAAAGAAAAGTTTCGATACGAAATAAAAATTATTACAGAGATTTCAAGTTTTTCTTATACAATATAATCTCTTGACGAGGTATAAATCTAATTAAAACATTTCCCTGTCCCAAAATTTCTGACATCCAATTTTATGATTATATTATATGTATATAAACAGTTCTTCACAAAAAGTTTGGCACTCGACACATAGCGCAAAAACTTTCCGATTCTTCATATATGCATATGTGACTAAAATAACTTTTTTGCGCAGTACCGAATGCCAAACTCCCAGGGTATCTGCTAGTCGCCACGGCTTCTAACCACATACAGTCGTTCAAGTCATTGTTTTGACAAGAAATTTTTATATTTTTTTTATTTTATTTTTGTGAACAGTTTTATCCGATAAACTCTGTGTTCATATTTTTAAATTTATTTTGCCCATAGACCATGAAAATGTTATTATTTTGCAAATAAAAAGAATTACTTTGTCATAAGAATTACTTGATTAACTGTTTGTATTTTTTCAGACTATTTGCAATTCACATTAATTACATTTGAAGTGTAAACACCGGTGAAAAACAAATAAGAATGCTACAGCAAGGTGATCGGCAGATAGAGGCCCAGTGAAACATAATAAAAAAATATAGTATATAATATATACTATATATACAAATTTTGGACCAAAAGGTAGGCTGTCGCTAGAGACGTTACAAGATCCAAGGGGACATGGATAAATCCTTAAATAAAATTGATGAGCGCACACAAAACTTTAGCCGAATTTAATTACTCTAACTTTCATAGTATCTGAGAAGTAGGTTCTCATACTGACGGACTGACAATGCCACGAACCCAGCAGTCTCTGTACTTTTTGGGTACTCGGCTGACAACAATAATGGCATTAGAATAGATCGAATGCGTCTCGCTTATAATGACGATGATGGGATGATGACATGATGATGATTCGACTTGTGGTGGTGAACAATTCCGTTGTCAGTATGGTTTGGGCATTATAGGTAACTAATTTGTTGGAAAATTTTAAGTGCTGTTTATAAGAATTTTGTGTGGTTTTAAGTTGCTTCTAAACTGAAATTTAATAAGCGTTCATATTTTGGTAGACTACACACACACACACACACAAACTCTCTGTGTCGTACAGTGCACAGATAACACTTAATGAGCGTTTTATGATTACTTATTTTTATTTTCATATATTTTTAATGATGCAAACGATTGCTGTACACTTTCGTGCTTTCGTGAGTGCAAACTCGTTTCCACAGTCACAAATGGGCATTCAGTTGGTCAGAAACAACAGCAACAACAACAACATCAATTCACAACTCGACTACTTACACTTTCAGTCTGACTCTCCTCATGCAGCGCCTCCTGTGCCTGCATCTGATGCCGCAGACGCAGTGCCTCCAGGTCGAGCGAGTTAATGCCCGATGGCAACGAGATGGAATTGCGTCGCAGTCCGGGACCAAAGTGCTCCCGGTCCCGGTCCCGGTCCCGTTCCCGTTCCGTTGGCGGCGGTGTTGGGGTTGAGGTTGTTGAATTCAGCGATAAAATCTCCGGCTCATTTGACAGTTCATTGATCACAATCAGATGTGGCAAGTCCACGTTACGTCGACGTCCCAGCGATAGCTTACGTGCCTCTGGATCGGACTCCAGCAGCTGCTGCTGCTGTTCATCATCATCGTCATTCTCTTGCTCATCCGCATAGGGCAACTCCAGCGATTCAGCGTGCTGGCCGTTGAGAGCCTGCGCTGCCAGAAGCGACGGCTGCGGCTTCGGCTGTGGCATTTTGTTACCGGGCTTACACGATTCTAGTTTACACAATGTTTACACGACGGACGGGCACGTGTGCACGCGATCGCGTCCAGGTTGCGACTCGCAGCCGAACCAAAACCAAAAGCCAAATGCCCCTAATACCGTCAACAGCTTCGAGAGCGCGACGTCAAGCTCAGCTGAGCACTGCGGACCAGGAGGGGGATCAGAGGCAACTAAGAGGGGAAGTGCTTGTTGTAGGTGTAAGGGTAGAAATAGGGCTATGAGCCATAAAGCCGCGACCGATTTGCCTTTAATCATCATCGTTGTACTTATCATTATCATCTTCCATTCCACGGCCACGATTATAGCCGGCACTGATTACGTATGCGACGCGTTGTACGCATCGCTTTTAACTGGGCCGCCAGTTAATTTTGCTTTGTTTGCCAAATAACATTGTTTATTGCTTATTGATTTAGTTAATTAAATTCATTTAATGCCACAAACAAGGTCTGATCGCTCTGCTTTGTCCACCTAATTAGCCAATATCTCAATCGCTCTCTCTCACACACACTCTCTCTCCCTCTTTTTCTCTTGCTTTACATATAGTCTCACTATTACACTCTCTCTCTGTTCACGTTCATGGTTTAAAGCTGTTATCAGTAGACATAAAACGCTAAATCGCGCCAATTGATCAAATAACACCAACAAGCGTCAAAGGTTTTCATACTCTAACCATTCAGTCATTAACACTATGTGAATTTGTATCTGAAATATATGTGCACAAAAAAAAAATACTCATTCTAAAATTCAAGTCAAAATTTCTTGAGGTAGCATGTGTTTTTGGGCCAGTACACAAAGGATGAACACATAGACTCTGGTGACAGTATTCGTATTTTGTCGCAGAATGGAAACAATCAAATATCAAGAGCTCAAGTATTAAGATTTGGCATAAGGGATGTGTGGTATTTTGAGAAGGTTTTCTAAACATGTTCATCTCGATCAGCGGGCGACAGTACGTTCAGTTTAATTACTAGCATCTATGCAACTATCAGAGCTGAAATGATTGAACCAAGCCTTAGATATCTACATATACATACAGTCCCCTGCATAAGTATTTTGGCACCATTTAAAGTAAATTCTACACATAGTTTTTCAGGCAAAGTTTGGCATTAATATAAAGGTCATTCGAATACCTTTTGAATGACATACAAATGTACCCATTGAAATTTTCGAATTTTTGTAAACGTCTAATATTTCAACTTTTTTTTCTCGATTTTTTAAAAGCAATGTTTTGATGCAGACAATTTAATTTCTCTAAACAATTTAAATAGTGACTGCAAAAAATTTTTTTCAAATATCTCTTCGCTAGTATTTTTAATAATTTTTTCAAAATGGCGAAAAAGGCAAAAAAAAAATAAAAAATAAAAAATAAATAAAAAATCATTACCTTGAAAAAGTTAAAAAAAAAAAATTATAGAAAATATTGTTTAAGCTTAAGAAATTTAATAAGAATTCAAGAGAAATTCGAAAGCAACTGAGAATTAAAATGAGGATTCTAGAGCTTTGGTTCAAATAAAGTGTGTGCACGATGCGACGGCTTGGAAGCTACATTTTGTGTTGAGTTGAATAACGACATGTGTTGCTGATCGACCAACAACATAGTACGAAAGTACTAGGTCTTCTCTTGCCCGTCCCCGTTCCCATTAATACACCACATCGATCAGACGATAAGTTGATTAGCGTACCTTTTTCTATTAATCAAGCGAGTGAGTCTATTAAACTAATTCGTAATATTGTGCTAATAAATTCCCAAGTATTTCTGCGCAGTAAATTTAATTTGATTGGATGGAAATATGGATTATGCCAATCGCAAAGCAGCTTTTGGCTCACACACTGACCCATTGTTGAACCTATTGTCTAATTGATATGCCACACTTGTCGGTTCAACTCTCTCCTTTTGTGCTACGCGGTGTGTGAAATTTTAAGTTGCAACCAGCTGTCTCAATTGGCATGCATATGCTTATGGCATTTTATTTTGCACATCCAATCGATTTATTAATAATAGCATCTAGCAGCACGACGGCTGTTATACCCTGTAATTAGTTAAAAAAAATAGTGTTACCTAGTTGAGCCACTTTTAATTATCGTCAGTCTGACGTCGAATGAATGAATATATTTATTTGTCCATTTAAAATTAATTTTGTGTTTCTGTTATCTGAATTTCATTAAATTCAGTAAATTAGTTTTTTTTTACACATTAAGCAACGTGTAGACATTAATGTATCGCGCAATCTACAAAATTGTAGCTAAAAACTGCCATGTGACTAATAAGTGTAGGTAGTGAATATTTTCATGAAAATGAATATATAAACCACAAATACTAAACAAACTTTCAGCTCTGAAACATTGTGTCATTGTTCACAATAACGTTTTGAATTCTCGTTTACTTACTGCAACGGTTTGTCAAAACTTACCAGACAGTTTGATGTTCATTGCAAAGTTGCCACCTTACATTGATACTTATATATCAGTGTTGCCAAAGCAGTTTCTTTCTCTCTCCTGGAATTTAGCTTTTTATATATTTTTTTTAAATGTGTTATGCTTTTTCTACCTCTTTTTGAGCCAACAAAAATACCAACCGTACAGCAAGATTTATGTTCGGTTTATATACTCCCTGAACCTAAGTTTTCGGTTTAGGCCTTTGTTAAATATAATACAAAAAGCAGTTTCTTTCTCTCCTAGAATTAGCTTTTTTTTAAACCGGAAAAAGTCGTACATTTCGAATTATAGCGCTTTTTATTTACTTTTTTTTAATGTGTTTTGCTTTTTCTACCTCTTTTTAGTCCAACAAAAATACCAACCGCACAGCAAGATTTATGTTCGGTTTATTTACTCCCTGATCCTAAGTGTTCGGTTTTAGCCTTTGTTAAATACAATACAAAAAAATATTTTTATTGTTTTAATACCACCCAAACCCTTTTGAAAATAGTTGTTTTTTTATAATTTTAAGATCAACTAAATTTTTTTAACCCAAAAACCTTAACCGAACCGGTTTTACGAGAATTGGTGCAAAACCGTTCTGCAGCCTTGACAATTCAGAAAAATACTTAGATTCTTGTGTTAAATATAAAATATGATTTGATCATCATGCATAGAATATTACCTTACTTGTGTGCCAAAATAAGTAAGTACAGAAATTACAATTCTTTAAAAGGGGGAAAAATGCAATCTTTATTTTTAATAAATTGGTAATTTTTTAGTTGTTTTTTTTTCAGCGCTTCTTCTCTTATCTCATTTGATTTCTTTTCTACAATTTGTTGCTATTTTGTGGTATCTGTTAGCTTGCTTGAATTTGTTTCGTTATTTTTTAACATTTTAATTTACATCTGACTCGCTGCCTGACGGGGGGCTTTTATTAACTTTCGATACTGACTGTACAGTAGACACTTGATACAATGAACGCTGTCTAGCGCTTAAGTGGAGTGCAACTTGTTTCTTACTTGTTGAATTAGGCGTATATATTAAATTTTTATTTCATTATTTATTTATATTTATTAAATATGTAAGAAAACATTTGATATTCAATTTTAGTTGACGCTTTGCTTTTGTTTCAATCGTTTTTCAAGGAATGTGATTTTTATTTTTATATGTATCTGTTAATTTATGTTTATTATCATGTTTCATGATTTTGCTTTTCGATTTAATATTTAGAAATAAGTATGTATATGCATATGTTGTGGCTGTTGTTGTTGCTTTTGCTTTTGTTCAGTAACTAAACGTACACATACAAATACAAATACAAAGTGATGCCTTTGCTTAAGTATTAATTAATGTGTCAACATCTTTATTTTTTGTTCTTTTTTGTTCAATTGTTTTTGTTCTACATATTTCTTTGACAATTTCTTCTCCAACAAAACAAATACAAATACGATTACAAAAAAAATAACTTAGGAAGAAATACATAATAAACGTATAAATTATGGAATATACATAGTTAGTATACAACTAAAACGTAAAACGTTGCTACAGTAAATGGCCAAAGAGCGTTGCATTGCGTCTAAAATGTGATTTCTCAATCAATCTGTTTTGTTTTCAATTTTTTTATACATCTAATGTGACGCTTTTATAGCGTATCCAACAGATACAGATACGTAAGGTTAGTTACAGAATTTTGTGGTGATTTTTGAGACACAGTTCATATTATACATTACATTTTACATATTCCAATGTGCCTTGTTTTGTTCGATAATTTGAATGATTAACTTGGTACAGAATAAAAAGCGTGTTGCACTACAAAGATTACAAAAGAAATTAATATACAATTACATAAATTAAGAACGAAAAGGAGATAATAGAAAACACAGCAAAAGACAATGAATATGCTCGTATCATATCATAGTGGTAAATATAATCATAATAATAATTGTGTAAATTGTAAATATCACAAGCAGACGTAACTTGCATCGTTGATAAATGTAAATATATATATGTATGTATATATATTTATGTATGTATATATGTGTATATTTATTTATATGTGTATATATATGCATGTACGTGTATGTATGTATGTGTATAAATATAAGTATGTGTATGTTTATGTTTATGTAGCGGTGTCTGTGTGTTTTTTTAAGTTTTTAATTTTGTTTGTTTGTTTTTTCATTTTTTTTAATTTAGTTACAATTCTAATTTGCTTTTGCCCAAGTACATACAATGGTTGGGGATGTGTGTGTGGGTGTAAGTGTATGGGTGTATGTGTGATTTAAAAAGAGCACTGACATTTCTCAGATTCGCATCTTGAACACTAAACTACATTGCCTTCAGATTTTCGGATGTGTGTGAAGACTGAAGAAAATACTAAAATTGCCACATTTACTTACTTTATTCTCGTGCACACTCACTCACACACTCACAATCTTACGCATACACACAGACAGACCATTTCTTAGGTCAATTTGCATATTTTTTTGTTTTTTTGTTTCTTTTGCCCCGGTTGAGTAACTATATTTATATGATCTGCTCTTAAATGATACTAACATTTTCTATTAAAAAATTAGAATGAGTACATAATTTCAACATGTTTATCGCTTCACAAATCATATGTCTATATATTTATTATATATATATTTATGTTCATCTAAGCTTTAATTTCTATTAAAATTGACTTTTTACATTTTAGCAGCAGTTTTGCTTTTTGGATGTATGTATACACGAAAAAAAAACAAAAAAATATTACTAATTATAAGTGATTTTTGCTAATTGCTTACAATTTACATATATGTGTGTGTGTGTGTGTGTGAATGTGTTTATTATATTTGTTTATTATTACTATATAATGTGATTTTTTTTGTTGCTCAATAATTATTTGTAATGAGAATCGTCGCTGCTTGTAATTTGCATCATTCACTAAATTTATGCTTTACTGTACCGCCTTGTGGGTGGCTAAGTGAATCTACGTGAGGATGGTGTATGTTTGTGTGTGTGTTTTACGCCTTAGTGTTAAAGTGCTGAAATATTTGAAACATTTTGTTGCGGCTGTTAACATTAGTTTTTATGTTGTTGCTCTTCAAGCTGTTGCTGTTGTTGTTCTTGTGGCTGTTGCTGTTGCTGATGTTGCTGATGATGAGCCCATGCAACCCCATACATAATCAATTGCTTGAAATTTGCATAATTTACAAGTATCATAGATAATATATTTTACAATATACATAAGATATACTTAATTGGTATCGTAGATATTCTCTTTCAAGGGTTATGATCTTGGACTAAGTTGAGAGGCCTTCTCAATGGGGTCTCTCTAAAATTAAGCTGAAACTAACACAGACACGATCGTCAGCTGCCTGCGAACTCCCCAATTTGCACAACACACACCAATTTTAATACAATACATACAACAGAATTTTGAGTACCATAAAGAAAAATCAAAACAAAATATTTGAGAATATGTGTGTGTGTGTGTGTGTCAACGTGTGCGAGTATGTGTGGGAGAGAGTGTGTAAGTATGACTAAGACTGCCTTGGGGTCGCCGCCGGCTGTGATGATGTTGATCTTGAGATGATTGAGTTGCTTTTTAGATGTGATCAATGCGCTTAATGAGCCTGTCGAAGGATGCCCCTTAATCGCCGCTATCCTCCCATTTGCGCTCCTCCATGATGCGATCAAAGCAGTCCGCAAGGAATGCGTGCTAAATGGAGTAAACAATCACAATAATATATTAATTATATAATTAATCAGAATATATGTATGTATTTAAGCTATTCTAATTACATATGGCGTGTAGACTTTGACCCAACGTGCTGGCTTATCTGGACGATTGTATTGAAAGCAAAATGACATAGATTCCTCATCGCTCTCCGACCGTGTTATGCTGTCCCAGGTGAGCTCGACCATTTGAGCCTCCAGCGAGCCATCCTCACGACATGCGTGCAGCCGAAAGCTCTTCATTCCTGCAAATGAAAATTGTGAAATGTATAAGCAATAAGCAAAGCAATCTGAAAATAGTTCAACACGATGCATATACATATATTTCCAGATAACTGATTGCCCAAATAACATTTGGACTCATTTTCATCTGGTGGAGCATTTATCATTCATGTTTTGTAATTTTATATTTCAAAATAACCAGAAATTTAAACCCTAACCAAAACTGTAACCTTTAACCGGTAAAATCCGATTGAAATTTAAAACCGTAACGGAAAAAAAAAGTTTACATTTCACCGAAACCTTAAAGCCGAAACTCTGTAAGCCGAAAAATCCTTTAAGTAACCGTTTCATTTATAAGGGTTTATTTTCGGTTTTTCATACATCAAAAAAAAAATTTATTTCAATTTTTATTTCCAATTTTTAAAATAAAAAGTCTTATTTCCTCCTGTTATTTAAAAAATTGCAAATAAGAGTAATGGTGAAACTTTTAAATAATATTTTATTTTTAATTTACAAAACAAGTTAAAAATAATTTAAAGCGAAAAGTTTTGAACTGATTAGATTTTTTCTGACTCATAAGTCTTGTTTGCGATCTCTGATATTTTGTTATTAGTTTCGTATTTTATTTTTGATTTTGTTTTTTATTTTTAATTTTTATTTTGAATTTTTATTTTTAATTTCAATATTGTTTTGTTTTATTTTGAATTTTTATTTGTGATATTCATAATCGAATTTTCACAGCACTGAATAAGCGCAAATGAAATAAATTTGTTAAATTAAATATTAAAATTAATGTAAATTAATGCCTTTTTAATTATTATTATTATATTATTAATATAATTCTATTTTTGCAAAGAAACTTTTTTTTTTGTGCACCGAAACCAAAATCGACACAAACCGTAACCGATAACTGAAAACCTAAATGCGAACATAACTGAAACCGTAACTGAAACCGATAATCGTTTCGGTTTTAATCCCTGTTCCAGATTTTTTTTTCAAAAAAACTGTTGGACTCAATTTCACCTGGTGGAGCATTTATCTTCCATGTTTTGTAGTTTAATATTTAAAAAAATATAATAATAATCAGGTGTGCTACAGAAATCTCTTCCACTTGAATTTGACTCAAATTTGTATGAAATGTATGTCAAATTCAAGCAAAAGCGATTCCTGTGGCACCCCTGAATAAAATATTTCTGCAAGTGTTTTGTGTGTTGTTGTTTGTTGTTAGTGTCATATAGACATTACTAGACCTCAAATTAACTAAAACTTACTTCTATTTAAGAATAACTATTCCTGTCTCTTTCTTTTCTGTCAAACTTAGATGCTTAACTCACTTATTCATGCCACAAGTCTAAGCGAATCCTAAATTAATTTCCATTTATGTTTACGGATATTGTTGAGTATCTCTTCAGATATAATACCTGTATTTAGTATTAACCCAATATCAAATACGAAATGCAGTTGGACACTTACCCACGGCGGGTACAACATGACCCTCCTTGCGACTATCACAGGAGCAGTGTGGAAAGACGACGTCGCCATAGCCGGGCAGTGTGCGGGCCAGTGCCAAATAATCGTTGGCTTTTTTGGCGTCTTGCAGTGCCTTCAGCTCGTAGAGTCTGCCGTCGGCGCGAATGTTGCCACGGTTGACCTCATCGACTGCCTGGTAGAAGATGAAGCGGGCCGCCTGCTCGCCATCGGGCAGTGTTAGCTCCTTGCCAACGGAGAAGAGCCAACGACGCACACAGAGACACGTCGATGAGGCGGTGCTGTAATTCTGCACGTAGAGCTGATGGGGTATCTCATGTGGCTGCAATTTGCGCTCGAAATTGTACTCGACAATCTCGAATAGATAGAAATATTGTTGCGTATAGGCTGTGAGATTGGCGCGCTGCACCAGGATCTCCCATACGACCTGAGCATTTGATGACTTCTTCACGGAGACACTTGTCACCTCGTGATCGGGCAGCATGACCTTAATATCCACCGGCGATGCGGATATATCATCTTCGGTATCGGTTAAGAAATCCTGCACAGCATCGCTTTCGGCAATGACCCGCACCGCGCACACCTTCTCCAGATATTGCTCCAGGCCACGGCGACGAGTGTCCAGCTGCTGTTCGCTCAGCTGGAATGGCCATTTGCCGGGCAACTTGGGGAACGTGAAGCCACTGAATTCCTTGCGCAGCATCGAATGCAAGTTGGCGAATTCGCGATACCTGCGCGAACACAACTGTCGACCGGCCATGTGGATGTTGAAGACAATGTAGCGTTCCCCATTGCGATTCACGATGCTGTAGTCGGGTATGCTGAAAGAGATTACAGCACAGATTAGTGATTATGGTTCACATATGTAATTAGATTAGAGTATGTAAACCCACTCACCTGATGGGCAATGAACGCTTGTCGGAGTAATCAATGTAGGAGTAGCCACTCTGATCCTCCTGCGGCTCCAGTCTATCGGCCTCCTGCTGTGTCACGGATATAACCGTCAGGGTCAGACAATCGCCGCCAGATTTGATCAGATCCACCACCTGTTTGTGTGTGGCACCTTCCACGCTAACGCCATTGCTGCAAGTACACAACGGGGAAACATTAAAGGATTTGCATTAATCAGTCTGTTGCGTCCACACCAACCGCAGACAGCGACGCTCGCAGGCAGTCAGCTGTGCAAACTGGACGCCGTGGAATGGCAGCATGCTCGGGAAGACTCAGGACACCGCACAGATTTGGCCACCAAGTCAAAGTTGGAGTCACTGTATTAGTACGCAACTCGATTGTCAATCGCCAATTGCGGAGCTGCTGTCACAGACGGATCATTTTAAGAATCGCAATAAGACCAAAGAGACAAAGAGAGCGAAAGAGAGACAAGGAGTGATGGGGGGAGCTACTTGATAGGCTGAGCACTTTGTGGCACTTGATAAGCGACGCCAACTGCAACTCAAGTCCCAGACGGACGCGATTCAATTCGATTCGGGTCAAGTTGAATTTGTTTGTGATAAACACGAGCTGTTGAACTGATCCATGGAGCAGCTACTCGTACTTTTTTTATTTACTTGTTTATTTATTAAATGTCAACTAAGAGCAGTTGACCAATAAAGTAAAAATTAAAGTACAAGTAATTAAAATAAAAATTAAATTAAATATTTATAGTTATATTTAAATTTACTTTGAAAACACAAACAGTTAATTAAAAAAAACTTGAAAATTGACAGCAACTGGGAGAGAAATAATTCAAACGCGCTGTGTGTGATTTTCTTCTTTATTCTACGACAGATCTGCAATGACGCGACTTCGGATCAATCAGTCTGCAACACCTATGAAATCGTTGAAGCCCACGCTGTGAGCCAAGTTTAAACTGTGATTCAGGGATGGGCCACAACAGAGAAACACAAATTATAACATGTACAATTCGTACACTGAGCGAAAGTGCATGTAAGCACCGCTATGTAAAGCTAATTTAATCTATAATTATGAATATTTTAATGTAAAATACTACAAAATTAAATAATTGCGCTCTAAGGATAAGATTTACTATGTATTTTCCTTGTCAGAAAATCAGTTATTGCTTGTATTTATTCATTTACTAGAATATTTGAGGGTTAATTGTTCAGTCAAATCACAAAGCTCAGATGATTAAACAATTCACAGCCGACTAGTGACGTCAGCAATGCTATATTAATCATTTCCCACTGTCCGTGCTGTAAAATAAAACAATGTATCAATCAGGGATTAAAACCGAAACGAATATCGGTTTCAGTTACGGTTTCGGTTATGTTCGGATTAAGGTTTTCGGTTATAGGTTACGCAAAATCTTTGAATAAAGGTTTCGTAACGGTGAACCGGTTTTCATATGTTTCGGTTTTGAAATACCGGTATGGTTTCGGTTCACAAAAAAAAAATTTCTTTGTAAAAATAAAAATATATTTACAATATAATAATAATTAAAAAGGCATAAATTTCTTAATGTTTTTTAAATTTTTATAACAAAAATTAATAATAAAACATGCTTTTAAAATTGTATTTTAAAGTTATACCATAACTCTTTTTTGCAATTTTTAAAATATCAATTAAAAATAAACCTTTTTTTTATTTTTATTATAAACATTTTAAAATTTAAATAAAAACTTATTTTAAGATGTATGAAAAACCGAAATGAACCCTTATAAATGAAACGGTTACTAAACGGTTATTTCGGTTTACTGAGTTTCGGTTTAAAGGTTTCGGTCAAATGAAAATTTTTTTTTTCGGTTACGGTTTCGGTTAAGGTTTCAAATTTCAATCGGTTTTTACCGGTTAAAGGTTACGGTTTCGGTTAGGGTTTTAATCCCTGGTATCAATGTCATAATACTAGATACATACTACATACCGACAGTGTCTAAGAAATTCTACCGTTTAAAATTATCAAAGTTGAAATCTACTAACAGACCTTAAATCACCCTCAATCTATCGGGGGTGCCACAGAAATCGCTTTCGCTTGAATTTCACTCATATTTGTATGAAATTTAAGTGAAATTCAAGCGAAAGGGATTTCTGTGGCACCCCCGTAAAATTTAAATTTCATACAAATATGAGTGAAATTCAAGCGAAAGTGATTTCTGTGGCACCCCCGTATAGCTCAAAGGATCGCCGCAAAATCAGCAGACAGACCACAAATTACTCAATCAAACAACCGAATTGTGACGTAACAACAATTATTAGTTCAAAATGAAGAAAATTGTCCTATCCACAATCGATGCCCATCTAGGGAACTAAATAACATTTCACTTAAATTTCATACAAATTTCGGAGTTCAGGAACTCGAAACCACAAAGCACCGCTGATCCACATGGATCAATACACACTGTTGAAGCTCCTAGAATAGACTTAAGATCCACATTTAGACCACAAGGCATCGCTGATAAGCTATAAAAATGGCATTAATTTCATTATTCTTATTTTATATTCATACAATTGAAACTCGTACATATAAACATGTCAATGTACAACTCTCTTTGCTGAGGAATCCGGCACAGCTCTGAATGTGGCTTAGTTTGCCTTTTGGGTTGTTTTCGGCTAGTTGCATTGAAACTGAAAAATTTGAAGCGAAACTGCATTAGATGTCGGCAACGAATTGTTGTTGCCTGGCTTCTTGGACCTCGAGGTCTTCGGCTGGGCCATAACTACGTCTTCTACCTTCCGTAAGACTCCATCTACGTATGTGTGTGCGCGTGGAAGTCTATCCGGTTTGGCTTTGGCCACCGCAGCACAAATACATAAATCGCGGCTATCGTGTCGCTGGTGACGCACAGGGACAGCAACAACAACACAGGGAACAGCAACAACAGCGCAATAACAACAACAACAACATGACTCAGAGCCAAGCATAGTCAACATACATATGTACATAATAACCAGGGTATCGAACCGATACGAATATCGGTTTCAGTTTCAGCTATGTTCGCATTTAGGCTTTCGGTAATCGGTTACGAAAAATTTGTATATATCGGTTACGTAACGGTTACCGGTTTTTGCATGATTTGGTTACGAAATACCGGTTTGATACACAAAATAATTTAAAAAAATGTAAATTTGAAAACAAGTATTCAAAAATTTTAAAAATTTTGATTTTTTTTTTTTATCAATATACTGTGAATTTACAACTGGTTCTGGCTTCTTAAAAGTGACACCAGGCTTGGATCGCTGGTCAAGTCAGCACAACGGTACTAATGATAGAGATTGGCATCTCTTGAAACAGCTGTATACCGAGCCATGCTCCTTGCGTTATGCAAGGGTTTTGTGTGTTGTTGTTTTTTTGTTGGTGTCTTATAGACATTACTAGACCTCAAGTTAACTAAAACTTACTTCTACAAATTAGAAAGGGCATAAAAAACAAACATTTTATTTAAAAAATATTGACTAAATTAAAAAAAAGGTAGTAAGTTATGAGAAAATAAATAAATTTAACAATCATAAAAAGATTTTGTCCCATAATGGTCTCTATAATAGGATTTGTCGATCTTAAAGGTGCAGTTCATCTGCACTGCTATTTGTGTGAACCAGGGACTGCGAATAATAGTCATGAGTTTAAAAAAATCAAAGCACAAAAAAGCGTCCTAGAATAGGGACACTCTTTCTTTTACTATAACAGCTATTGTAAGTCAAGTCTTCAAATTTAAAAAATATATTTGGAAAGATCTTTTAAATTCCGTTTGAATGATGCAAAACTTTCCTTAACCCATTAAGTACCCTTTGAAAATTTTGAATTTTAAAAATAAGTCAATTTTTCAACTCTTGTCCTCGATTTTTTACAAAAAATATTTTGATGTAGAAAAATTCTTGAAACAATTCTAAGAGTGACTGCAAAAAAAAAATTGTTTGAAAATTGCTAATAAGCCACTTTTTGTATGAAAAGTAGGAAAAATGGGTTAAAATGGCAATTTTCAAAAAATCATAAGAAATACTAGCGAAGAGATTTTTGAAATTTTTTTTTTGGCTCGTACATAAAAATGAAATTTAGCTTTAAAAAGCGATGACTACACCTTAACGACGTAATTTAATTTAATGTTTGACCGAGCCAAAATTAACCGTTATGCATAAATCGGTTTCTTAACGGTTATTTCGGTTGTATAAATTTTGGTTTTTGAATTTTGGTATAATAACAAAATTTTGTTTCGGTTATGGTTTCAGTTACGATTACCAATTTCAATTGGTTAATACCGGTTAACAGTTACGGTCACGGTAATGGTCACAGTTTTAATCCCTGATAATAACTACATGAAATGAAGAATTATTTTTTCACCAATGTGCTTGTACAAAAGAAAAAGGATTGAGGTACAGGGTATCTGCTAGTCGAGCACTATATCGCCTTTGTCACTATTGGACTGTTATTTGTTCCCTATATACATATGTATAGTAATCGCAATACGTTGCTTTGTATTTGCTGCTTTGCAAGAGCACAATTTGCCTGACATCCCCTCCCGCAGCACCTCCAACTCACTCCCATTCCGAGTCTGCTGATAAAAACAGCAAAAGTTGTTTATACACGCGAAACATGTGTACTCATACACACACACTAACACATATCGCTTTCATTGATCGTCGATTTCCATAATAAAAGAGAGAGTGAGAGAGAGCGGAGAGCGAAATTATGGATGGAACATTCTCTCTTTAAGATCGATCATGCCTCTTAGGGTATGGGTAAATGAGAGCAATGCGTAGTAAAGAGAGTCGCTCGAAGACAGCTTTTGATGGTGGGGGATATCTAAGACACATGACAAGGAACGTAACATAAATCAATCAAATTTCCTTATTGTTGATAGAACGGGTTTTAGATACCATAACATGTGCAGTTACTATACCCTGTAACTAAATAATGACTAAAACGGGTATACACAAATGGTGCAAACTTGACACAAAATCATGAGATGACATCGTAATGACTCACAGATCTAACCGAGAATAATTGACTCCTAAATGTTGGCTTAGTCGTCGACTAGCAAGCAAAAAAGCATGTCAATTTAATGGAAACATCGATGTATCGTTGTTGTCGATTTTTTCCTTCTATTGGTGTATTGGTTTTAATAAACATTTAAGGATTCATTTTCACTATGTTGTCTAAGAATCAGAGAATTTATCATAACCGCAACCGCAACCGCTAACCGAAATTAATCCTTTTTAAATGTAGTAACGGAACCGGAGTCGGAATAAATTATTTAAAAACTACCGAAACCCGAAACGTATGTGCCGATACGGCTTCGGTACATTTTTCTACAAAATTCATGTTGTACTCTTTTACATAATATATAATTTGGATGTTGATAAGAAAAATACTTAAAATTAAAGTTAGGGTTATCTCGATAAATAAATATATTTGTTTATTAATATTTAAAAAAATTTAGATTGTTTTTTTTTGTACCGGTACGTAAGGGTACTAATACCAGAACCATAAGGGCAAACCTGAAATAGAACCCTTTACCAAAACAATGGTTTCAGGACGTACCGGAACCGATTTTTGTTCGGTTTGATTCCTATAAAATATAAATTTCAAATTTCGAACCGATATCTTAGATTTTTTAAAAGTAATAGATTTTTGTCATCTTACTTTCTTAAATTATGCACATTGCATGGTTTGCTCGACTTGTTGGATACTTAAAAAAAGAAACATTTAATTAATTTGTTTTGAAAAATAAATCAGAAATCAGCCCAACAGACGGAAAATGTGTTTATTTTTTATATTTCTTAATAAAACCACGCAATTTTATAAAACAAATCAAATCCCTATGCTTTTCAGTGAGAACCAGAATTTTATTTAAGATCCATAGTTTCTTGGTGAAAATTCATAGAATTCTTTGTAGATTTCGTTTTGTTAGACGCCTTCCACCTTTTTTTCGCATGACTAACGATTGTAGTTTCAATATCTATGTATAAGCATTCAAATAACTACGAAAAGATTTATTATTATCCATTTATTTTTATTATGATTTAATGTTTATATTGGGGGTCACAGTATGTGATGATTTAGTACTTGGAAATAATCCAGAGAAATTGAAAAAATGCTATTAAAAGTATACGAGGGGTCTAACAAAAGTTCGGTAAGTTAGCGACTTTTAAGTCGTTTTTCAAAATTCCAAAAGTCTCAAAACATTCGCAGTTCTTTTAATCTAGGACATATCGGTTGAAATGGAGACTAGAAAACGCAAATTAGCTGAAGGTACCTCAGATGAAATTCTACTACCAACGCAAAGAGAAATTCACAATGGCCTTTTATTCGGTTTTCCACGTAAACTGAAGACCGTACAAATATTTGATGAATGTCAAAATAACTTTAGAACGATTCCACCATCTCTGAAGACTATTTCAAAATGTTTTCAAAGATTCCAGACAGGACATTTTTCTGTAGAGGACGATCCCCGAGAAGGTCGATCAAAATTTTCGAGGGACAAAAGAAATGTGGCCCTAGTTAGAACAAAGCTTGCCGAACACCCTCGATCTACCCAGGAAATGGTTGCTAGTGAACTGGACTTGAATGCCATAGCCATATCTCGCATATTGCATCAAGATCTGATGTATACGAAGAAGTTGGCGCGATGGGTTTCACGCATTTTTAATGAGGTCCAAAAAGAAGCACAGATGCATTTTGCCCAATATCTTTTGAATAAATTTGAAAATTTGAAGTCTAGCAACTTTAATAAATTCGTTACTGATGCCAAAGCTTGGTTTAACAAATACGAACCGGAAGCCAAACAGTAGTCCATGGTATGGAGCTCCAGAGTAGCCAACCTACCTATTAAAAAGCTTTAAAAGCAAGATTTTGAAGACTGTTTTGAGAAGTGGATTTTTAGGCTTACGAAATGCATTGAAATCAATGGCGATTATGTGGAGAAGATAAAAAAAGACGAAGATTCAAGATAAATAAAAAAAAAAATTTACGAATTTTTTTTCCGGTCAACTTACCGAACTTTTGTTAGTCCCCACGTATGTATTTAAATGTGGAAAATATTCAAGCTTTTCAATAAGCTAAAATGCAATGTGTATCTATTAATTTAATTGATATTGAAATTTATAAGATTCGTAAGACGAAAACAAAAACAGAATGATGAACTGACTTTATGTGATCTCAACTGGGATTAACCAGCTGTTCTAAATTGTCTATCAGCTCCTCATGCCCATTTCGACTAACACAAACAACAAAAGCCAAATAAGAGAATTTGAGCAAAGGAAAATAACTGAGGCAAATTTATGTATTTACGTTTACTTCCTCACAATGGGGGTCAGGCAAATTTTCCGTTGAATGGTCTTAAATAAACACCTATTTGTTGTATATAAGCAAATAATATTATTTAATTTGTTTCTATACCCTGTTAAAGGCAACTAGTTCGGGTTCTTTTTTGGTTTGCTAATAGAATTTTTCTTACACTCAAAAGAGCTTGTACAATGAAGGTCGAAAATATTGATTTTATTAAATTGATGAGCTAGACGAGACACTACTATAATGCTTTACAGGACAACCACAATTTATCATATGAAATCGTTTGCTATTTAATTTGCATCGTGCTTAATTTTCTATTACTAGCATTTTTTGATTATTTTTTGCAGTGTTTGATGTTGTGGCAAGTATCTATTTCTGGATTATCCATAACAAAGCCAAATCTACATGCAAAGCACTGCCGAAAATGAAACTGAAACAGAAACCTCATCGGCTTAGCTTAGTCTATGGGCTGGCCTGAAAACACTGGTCGACCCAAACCAAGCCAACTCAACTCAACCCAATCCGACCCAACCAGTGAGTGACGCAAATCTATTGATTAATCTGGAGCATATGCCGCAAAACAAATACAACAACAACAACATTATTAATATGCACAACAGTAGAACATGGACACAAAACCACAAGTTTGTAGCAGCATAAAATAAAATTTAAACATGATGGATACAAAAAATTTGCCTTCAACGAATTTGACAATTCCCTCCAGCTCTAGGAAAACTTAAAAAAGTTTTTATAGGGTTCCATTTCTCAGGTAGGCAAATATATAGTAAGCAATTTTTTTTATTTCAAACCAGGGATTAAAACCGAAACGAATATCGGTTTAAGTTACATAACAGAAACCGTGGTTATGTTCGTATTTAGGTTTTCGGTTATCGGTTACGCAAAATCTTTAAATAAAGGTTTCGTAACAGTGAACCGGTTTTTGTATATATCGGTTTTAAAATACCTGTATGGTTTCGGTTCACAAAAAAATTTTTTTTCAAAAATATAATTATATTAATAATATAATAATAATAATTAAAAAGGCATTACTTTTTTAATGTTTCATTTTTAAATTTATTTAACATATTTTTCAGTTTGATGTAGTTTAGTTACATTTTAAAAATTTTCATATTTCATTTAACAAATGTATTTTATTTGCGCGCTTATTCAATGCTATGAAAATTTTATCATGAATATCACAAATACAAACTCTAAATTAAACATAAAAAATTTAAATCAATAATCAAAATTTAAAACAATAATTTTTTTTATGTAAGCAAAACCGAAATTAACCCTTATCAATGAAACGGTTACTAAGCGGTTAAATGAAATTTTTTTTTTCGGTTCGATTTCAATTGCGTTTTTTAATTTCAATCGGATTTTTCCGGTTAAAGGTTACTGTTCGGTTAGGGTTTTAATCCCTATTTCAAACTAATTTTTAAGGAAGCCAAGAAAATATCGAGACATGTTTTAACCTTTTTAAAACGTGTATCTATTTAGGCCAAATAGATAAAATTTATCGGAGAATAACTATCTAGCCAACTTTTTAATATTTGATAAGGTATCAATCTGCCGACTATAGGAGGAAGTAAAGCCTTTGGCGTAAAATCAAGTGGTAAGTTCAATCTTTTTTAACCTAAATGGTATTGTCGAGTATGTTGCATACTTCATGGCGATGCTGTGCTACCCTTGAAGCAACTATTGGTTTTTATTATTTTCGATGTTTTTGTTCAATGTTATTATTGTTGTTGTTGCTCTTGAAGCGCTGCGACGGCAAAATAGTTAAAGCCTTGTAGTTGTTGCTGTTGTCATTCTGCCCATTTGGCTGGCATTGTTGTCGTAAATGTTTTAACAAGCCGCACGTTGAACAACTAGAAATGAAAATAGTTCATAATCCTCATTGATTGCATCGCAGTCCTCCCTCAGTTTCCAAAAACAACAATACAATGTTAAGTGGCAAGTGCAGCAACAATAAAATAACGTCCAACCTCAAGAACTCAAGGCAGTTGATGAAGAAGACGAAACACTGCACAACAAGTGAAAGCAATGCACAAAAGCGCACAAGTATTTATTTAAAAAAAAGAAATGGGTTCGTTGTTTCTGAATTTTCTTAGTACTTTTCGATATGAGATAATTTCAGAGGCAATTTGAAAAAATACTGCACAGTTGTGATGGACGATAATTCATTATTCGGTTAAGCCCCATTTAGACGAGCACTTTTTCACCGACACTTTTTGTCAAAAAGCTGTCCGTGTGGCGTAACCACACAAAATTTCAAAGCGTCGGTAGAAAACTAACGCTCACCGAAGGAAGTAGAACACGTTATATTCCATCGGTGAGCGATGGTGAGCGACAGGGACAGCTTTTTGTCAAAAAACCGACACTTTTTGTCAAATAACCGTCCGTGTCGCTCACCATCGCTCACCGATGGAATAGAACGTGTTCTCTTCCTTCGGTGAGCGTTAGTTTTCTACCGACGCTTTGAAATTTTGTGTGGTTACGCCACACGGACAGCTTTTTGACAAAATGTGACAAAAAGTGTCGGTGAAAAAGTGCTCGTCTAAATGGGGCTTTAAGATCAGTATGATTTATTAAAATCTACGTCAAAAATAAGTAAAAACATGTTTTAGCTATTTCTAAAAATCCACCCATAGGAAAAAATTGTGTGAAAAAAAACATAAAACTTATATTGTTGAGTCAATTTATTCATATTGACGCCAAATTATGATCACAAAGACATTTCGCATGTAAATCTTTTGGATTTCTACAAAGTTATGGGAGCTTTCAAATTTCGTACTTTTTGATCATAAGTCATGAAGTACGATCGATATTTAAAAAAAAAAAAATTTTACAATCAAATTACAATCAAAATTTTACAGTCAATTTATTCATATTGAAATAATATTTTATGATATTTTAATTTCATGTATTTATTTAAAAAGAGAACTACAAATCAAAATCTATATATGATCCTAGAAACTTATGCGAATGATACTCAATCGGAATCCTGTTGGTCCCTTTGGCATATATGTATAAGTGTACAATTGTAATTTAAATTAATTTAATTTATTACTTTTTAATTTTGGTTCTAGTTTAATCCAATTAATTTAGCTGTCAAAATGCATTTACTTTTTGCCGACTGCATTTAGTCGTGCCAAAATAATATAAATAATAAACGCATAATCCAAATGTTACCTGAAATATGGGAAAAGTAGTGAATAAGGACGGCATTCATATGTACATATATTTTGTATGATCTCCTTAAAATCATTTGGAATAAAATAAAAAAAATTGATTTTTGTTAATTGTTAAATTAAACTACTGTATATGTAGGGTATCACAAAGTGTCATAGAGTATCATCCTGCTCGATTCTTTTGAATGATAGACAAATGTACATTTGTGTATATCGGGACGATCGATCAGATAGGAGTGGCATACAAAATCAAGCCAAACAAAGGAACTTGAACAGCAGTTATCGATGCAACTGGTCAATTTTGGACGCGCCACTTGAGTGGGCGTCTAATCTAATCACTTGGTTTATACTTAAGCCAAATCGCAACAGTTCTTTGTTGAGCTAGAAGTAAACAATGACTCGAGGTGGGAGTTGGACAGTCGACAAGATGGGAGCAAAGTGGCAACTGGTGGTCGGAATACAGCTACTGCTGCTGCTGTTGCTGCAGTTGCTCCTGGTATGCAATGGTCTGGAATGCTATGCCTGCGATTCGGCCGAGGATGCTGAGTGTGCCACCCGTCCCGGCCAGCAGCTGGAAGTGGAGGAGTGCTCGGTGGCAGGCGATGTGTGCGTCACCTCCATCACAGCGGGATTAACGCGACGCGGCTGTTTAAGGCGACTCTATCCGAATGGCTACTGTGCCGAGCCCTGCGATCGCTGCAACACGAGTCTCTGCAACCGTCACGTCTATCCGGTGAATCGACTGCGCTGTTATCAGTGCAACGGCGCCCAGTGCATCGATGTCAGCCAACGGCCGCAATTGCTGCTGCCGTGTCCCGTCTACCATGCCGAGGATCGTTGCTACACGAACGTCTTGCACCTGAGCAACACGCAACGCGGCTGCGAGCACACGAACCTGCCCGATGGCTGTCCACACGTGTGCCTCAAGTGCAACTACAACGGCTGCAATGCGGAAGTCACCGTCAGCGAGAGCCGCTGCCTCCAGTGCACCCACAATCGCCTCTCGCCCAATCCCGACTGTCAGCGCGAGCAGCAGCAGCCGGAACATGAGTCGGATAAATGTGCCCTCAACAATGCAACTGTGACGCAGTGCGTCAACAAGGTGATGTTCGGGCATCGGGAGCGGTGTTACACGCATCGCAACAATCAGACGGATGTCCTGCAGCGCGGTTGCTCCACCACAATGGGCTTCTTTCCCACCGGCGACCTGTCCGAATGCTACGGCGACTATTGCAACTCCCAGTGCCAGGACATTGCCTGTGCCACATGCAATTCAACCAGCGATCCCAATTGTCGTCGTGGACATGCTCTCAATAGCAAACAATGCGTCCCCGGCACCGTTGCCTGTTACTCCTGCGAGCAAGGTTAGGGTGAGTCAGGCAAAGGTACAGCTCACTGTTGCCAGATCTGACCGTTAAAAGAAGCTAGATTTGAATAATCAAATTATAAAGAAATAAGTTAATAAAATACAAAAAAATATGCTTGTGTTTTTTAGCATACTTTTATTATATTTTTACCTTCTTTGCATTCTAATTTTAGAAATAAAATAATAGTTTACTAAATAACACAAGCATATTTTATATTTTTTTAGCTTATTTCTTTAAAATTTTGTTATTCAAATCTAGCCTGTTTTAACGGACAAAATGGATCGAGTTTTAAGCCAAAATTTAAAAATCGTGCAAATCGAAGTATCGATTTTGTTCATTTATTTTTACATCACATGTTCAACTAAATATTCGGATCAGCATATACAAATTGTAAATTCATTTAACAAAACAAGTAGAAACACTTAAAATCCAGATTTGTATTTATTAATTTGTTTAGAAAAGGTTCGATCGTAAATCATTTTGTTGTGTCGTTCATCACAAAACTGAACCTTAAGTTTTGCGAATGAGCTACGATGAACAAACTCATAAATTGTTTATGAAATTAGTCAAAAAAAAATTATCGAGCTAAAAATCGCTTTCGCAAAAATCGACTTGCCGATTTATTGATGTATTTTTACATCACTATTGCACAGTGTCTACCAAAAGTAAATGATTTCAGTTCAACTCTATCTTGAGCGGGAGATAGTGCAACTATAAATAGTTCTTGTTTAGTTTCTGTCAAGACAAATCATAATTTTTTTAGTAATTATTAAATCGAATTACGCTTGATTAATTTATAAATTCCCAGTCTGCCCTGTCATCCATTCATTTTTATTTTGTTTTAACCTTTTAATAAAACTGAAATACAATGAAAAATAGATAACAGAAAGACAACAGAAAATATTAAATCGGATACACACGACACGATTAGGCGGAGCCAACTTCATGTAATTACAAACTTCTTTCAGATACGCTGCTCCGACGTGGCTGTGCCGATGCGGATTTCCTGCCCGCTGCCGGAGAGGCCTGTCAGCTGTGCCGCAGCGGCGACACGTGCAATCGCTGGTCCGTGCGCAGCTGTTACCGCTGCAATTCGCAGGAGCACGGCGCGGACTGTGCGGAAATGCTGCAGCCCGCTGACATGACAGTGAGCAACTGCACCTATCCAACGGAGCTGTGTGTCAGCACCGTTATCAGTCGCCTGCAATTGGTCCACACGGTGCGTGGCTGTGCCAGCGAGGTGCCCGAATGCACCTCCAATGATCCCTACTGTGTGCGCTGCAACGGCACGCTCTGCAACGTGGCGCCCACCTTGTGGGCCACCAAGCATGCCACACGACACCTGCAATTGGCAGGAGAGACCCCATCGCCCCAGCGTCACAGCTGGCCACATGCGCTCCTCGAATATCTATGGCCCAGTCCGTGAGCAACTGGCAGCTGCAGAGCAAGCAGTGCACAGTGGTTGGTCCTATATTAGGTCGGCAGTCAAAATTACTTTTAATAGCTTTATAAAATTGTTACGATAGAATGATCATACTTATATGGATTCAAAGCACTTCCGCACCACCCACTTAAATTAAAAAAAAACTATTTTTTTTTAAATGTAAAAAAGTACACAACAAAGAGATTATAAACTTCAATGGGATATTGATTCTTATTGGAAAATAATTTTAAAAAAATGTGTAAATAATTAATAAGGGTTCGAGAACACAGCACAAGCACACGTGAAAAAGTGGTACGAATAACAACGAGTGGTCACGCACTTGTGTGCTACGAGCGCATTTCGTGAGCGACTGAGGGATTTTGAGTACATCGTAGAAAGACAAAGTGTACACAATGCAAAATAAAAATGCAACACAAAAAAAAACTTCATAAATTAAGCGTTTTTACGGTGGCATGTCACAACGCCCAACAAAACTCTAGGCGTTGTGTCCAGTGATGCCAATTTGGCCTTTTTTCGTATAGATTTGTCTGGCTTTTAGCTGCTTCAGCCGGAAAAAATCTTAAACATCTTCTACCCGAAAATCTAGCTTTCTTCGATTCAAATAAATTGAATACAAAAAGGATTCTATACTTCTATACTGTCAATTTTGGAACTTTTTAAAAATGGAAACGATATAAAGGCCAGTACGCCAAAATTCAGCTCTTAAAAAAGGAGAATGTTGAAAATACGTCAAAGTTTTTGTCCGAAGCAAACAAATATCGAAACTCTGCAGGCAATAACCCTTTTTCAGAAGTGGTCACTTTAGCTCTGACTCGTCTATCGTTGGCCGAATGCAGAAGTAGAGATGGTTTTTAGTCAAGTTAGGTTGGTAAAAACTAAATTCAGGACCAGTCGATACAAAGCTTGTTGCCATACGAATAAATTGCCTGGCAAATACCAAAAGATGATAGGCCCCATGGACAAAATTCAATAACAAATTAAATGCCGAAAAACAATCATTGAAGATGCTTTGAAACTTTTAAATTAAAAAAAGATAGGAAAAAAATGTTGGTCTGTTTTTCTGTAATTTTTTTAGATTTTCCGCTTTTTCCCGTTTTTTTTTTCGCCGTTTTGTCATTTTTTTCACGAAAAATATTTGTCATCACTGGTTGTGTCCATTTCTATTTCGTACATAAAACCCAAATGTTACATCGGACTTAATCCAAATATTCACTTTGACGAAATTATTATTATGTTTTACTCTTAATAAAAGCAATTACTTAAATGCATTTAGTGTTTATTATAAACACTTAAAACAAAAATGTAACGCAAAAACCTCAGTCAACCACAGTTTCTCACTCCACACTGCCCCTAAAAAAATAAAAATTATATTGATAAGACTACGTCCGCCCTGGCGGAGGATGTAGAATAATGTTTGTGGCTTTTTTCCAGTTGTCAACCGGCACAAAAACGCCCCACGAAAGTGAGCTGTGGCGAAAGGGGAGAGAGAGATAGGGGAAGAGAGTGGACAGTCATCAACAGGGCTGGAAGAATCAGGGCTGCAAGTAACAAGTAACTAAAGACAAACGTGTAGGTTTGGGTGAACGGCAGTCCGCGCTAGTGACGAAAGTATACAGACAGAATGTAATGTATGATAAGATCGAGTTAACTAACAAATGTGCATAATAAGTACTTATGTACATACTTTTGGTAACTCACCTAGTTCGTGAGATACGGGGGTGCAAGTGGGAGGAGAAAAATTTAAAGAATTGCTGCGGATAGGTCCGTTGGAGACTTTTGGTTAAATTTTTTTATTTTGAATTATTTTCGCAAACATTTTAAAACTTTAATATGTTGTAGTCAACAAAATTTCGCGTTGTTGATACTTACACTGCTAGCAGTGTTGCCAACTCTTCGGGCTAAGCTATTCTTTGAAAAAGCTAGAAATAGCCCGCAAATTTGGTTGGTAGCTAAAAAAAAAACGCTGAGTAGTGAAACGATAATTTTATTAATTTAATCCAGTAATTTTGAAAAAATTTCAAGTTTGTCAAACATTTCGTCTTCTGCAGCTGAACTTATGTAGATCTGATTGGTTCGTATATATTTTAAGCATACTGCTCGCTTTTTATAATTATGATAGCATTTATCTTCCCGGCGTAGTCCGTATCAACAAACATGAAATTAAATGTTATTAATATTATATAATATGAGTTAAACAGATAAAATACCTTATGTCTAAAGTTGAGTTTAATGTTTGACATTATTCATTTGACTAAAGACTATTTCCTCTGCTTTCGACCATGGCAGCGATAAAAGGCTTAGCGCAAATGATGCAAGTGCCTTGCTTGGGAAATAGCTATAATTCCCGCTAGCCGCTATTTAACAATTTATCCCGCATTTGCCAACTGCAACCCGCTAGATCTAGCGGGGAAATAGCTAAATTGGCAACACTGACTACTAGAAAGAGGACAGGCAGCAATGAGGTGTCGCATCAGCCAGAAATTGAGAGTGTACATAAAACCCATAAAAAAAACCTCTTTACGAGGTAAAAGTCTAGTGACGAAAACATTTTCATGCCCCAAAATTTCTGATATCCAATTTTGTGACGAATAATATTAAGTTTTACACATAAATTATTTTAAACAAAATTTTGGCACCCGGCACATTGCGCTAAAATGTTTTAATTCTAATACTAAATAAAACTCACTGTTTTGCGCAGTGCCGAATGCAAAAATTTTGTTTAAAATAATTTATGTGTAAAACTTAATATTATTCGTCACAAAATTGGATATCAGAAATTTTGGGGCATGAAAATGTTTTCGTCACTAGACTTTTACCTCGTAAAGAGGTTTTTTTTATGGGATATCAGAAATTTTTGAATAAGACATCAGAAATTTTAAAATTGCAATATTTGATGTGATTTGTTGTGTAGATTTTTCTTAAATTGTCAAAATGTGGGAAAAAATACCTTATTTAACCTGTAACTGTTTACCCTTATAATTAAAAAAAAAACTTTTAAGGTATGTCTAAGAGCTCTTCGAAATACCTTTTCAACGACATATAGATCGCATCTGTAGCTTCTATCATTTGGATGCTATGGGGGCTTAAATTTTAGCGGTTTTTAGCGGTTTTTAGCGATTTCCCGCTAAACTAGCGATTTTTCGAAAAAGTAGAACAAACGATTTTATATTTTTGATTATAAAATGATTTATCTGCCGCGAAAAGAACTCACCACTTGCAAGCAGTTTATTTCCGCATTACGCTGCAAGCAGTGTATATACTGCATATTTACATGCAGTAGTGTGAAGGTAAAAGGTATATTCAGTTAATAGGTAATATCTTGTCCAAACGAATTTTGACAGATATGTGTTATATGTCAAAAAACGCGGAATCAAATTGCCTATAACATATAACATATTTTAAAGTGATCTCATGTGTAGATATTTCTTAAATCGCCAAAATGTGTAAAAAAATACCTTGTTTCACCTGTAGCCGTTTACCTTTTACCGTCTACCTAAATTTTAGCGGTTTTTAGCGATTTCCCGCTAAACTAGCGGTTTTTCGAAAAAGTCGTAGAACAAACGTTTCTAGATTTTTGAGCGGGAACAAGTCCTCATTCAAACTTTTAAGCTAAAACAACGATTTGATCTATACAAACAAACAAACAAACAAACAAACTGACAAACAAACAAACAAACAGACAGACTGACTTTTCATCTCGTTTTGAGAAGGGCACCAAAAATTTCAAAATAAATTATCTTTCGAACCAGCGGTCGGATTTTGATGATCGAGGTGTCATTCGACGCGTAATTTTAATAAGAATAGTTAAAAATTAAAATAAAAATAAAAAAGGCTCCACCGGCCCCATTAGCTCCAATCATTTAAATTTTTCCCCTCCCACTTACACCTGTTTATCTCACGAACCAGGTGAGTTTTCAAAAGTCTTAGTATGCACATTTGTAAGTTTAATTGATACCTTTCGATCGGTATATAGCTCGACCTGATCGGACAGTCATAGCAAATTTTCCATTCTTCCTGTGTATATATGCTAGTCGCCTTCGCACCCTTCGTGCTGCTTTCGTCACTAGCGCGGACTGCCGTCCGCAGTGATCAAAGGCTGATTTAGTGATGTAAAAAAACATCGATGCATCGAGCATCGATGTTTCTTCAGCGATGTTTCTCGATGTTTTCCGATGTTTTTGTTGATGCCGATTTATCGATGTTGCATGGCGATGCATCGATGTTTTGCAAAACATCGGCTGCCGCACTTTCATCACGCCATTTTCGCCGCTCTGACAATGAGTTTGTAGTAATTTGGGCAGTGTTTGCTATGCCTCAGTGAGTAAATTGGTCAGAGATACTATAGCTACAAGAAGGCTTACATATGTCTTCTCAAAGTTCTCATCAGAAAGACCTCTTGTAGTTTATGCTTATACTTTTAAGATAAAAACTGTTTAAAACTTTAAAACTGCTATGAAAGCATACGTTTTTAAGAGAAAATGAGCTTCATTAATCTAAGAAACTCTAGTTTTCTTCTAAAAATAGTATGGCTTTCAAACATTAGGCATACATCGATGCATCGATGTTTCGACCCGATGTATCAACTAACATCGATGTTAAATTTTGAAAACATCGATGAGCATCGACATCGATGTTTCCACTCAAATTTACATCACTAGGCTGATTTAGTGATGTAAAAAAACATCGATGCATCGAACATCGATGTTTTTTTGGCGATGTTTCCCGATGTTTTCCGATGTTTTTGGAGTTGTCGATTCATCGATGTTTCATGGCGATGCATCGATGTTTTGAAAAACATCGGCTTAATTTCACAATTTTGCGTATTTATCGTCAGTTGTCTCATCTTCAATACGCAATTTTTGTTTGACGCGTGTGCGTTTATTTATTAACAGTGTTTGCAATGCCAAAGTAAGTAAATTTATTCAAATTGGTCAATAGGACTATAGCTACCAGAAGGCGTTTGTCTATTCGAATATTAAGTTCGCATCAAAAAGCCTTCTTGTAGTTTGGATTTATTGTTACTACAAAAGCATTAATTTCAGAATAACAACAAAGACGAGCCTTTGTTGGAATGAAAGCATAAGTTGTTACGTTGATAAATACTTTTTAAGTTAAAGACTGCTAGGGAAGCATAGGTTTTTATTTGTTTTGTTACTTTTTAAGTTAAAAATTGTTATTAAACTAAAAAGATTGCTATGAAAGCACATGTTTTTAAGAATAAATCACCTTTATTCAGCTAAGAAATTCTTTTTTTTTTTTTTTAAATTGGACGTTTTAAACCATGGGACATACATCGATGCATCGATGTTTCGACCCGATGTTTCAACCAACATCGATGTTTCATTTTGAAAACATCGATGTACATCGACATCGATGTTTTCACTCAAATTTACATCACTAGGCTGATTGTAGCTGATTATTTCAAATGAACTGGTTCATTTGCTTGAACTGGGAAAAGAAACCCAAAAGCTCAAGCGTGAAGTGCGGCGAAATATATACAACGGTGGCCAAAAGTATTTTGTCACCCTTTAAAGTTAGTTCTAGCCAAATTGTGAGCTTACTTCATGACAAGTTTGGTATCAATGGAAAGGTCTTTTGAATTCCTTTCGAATGATGTAGTACTTTCCTTAACCCATTAAGTACCCATTGAAATTTTCGAATATTTGTAAACGTCAACTTTTTCAACTTTTTTTCTCGATTTTTTACAAAAAATGTTTTGATGCAGAAAGTTTCTTTAAACAATTTAATTAGTAACTGCAAAAAAAATTTTTCAAATATCTCTTCGCTAGTATTTTTTATAGTTTTTTGAAAATGGCGAAATAGGCACTTTTTCCTCAATTTCATGCATTGAAATTTTCGAATATTTGTAAACGTCAACTTTTTCAACTTTTTTTCTCGATTTTTTACAAAAAATGTTTTGATGCAGAAAGTTTCTTTAAACAATTTAATTAGTAACTGCAAAAAAAATTTTTCAAATATCTCTTCGCTAGTATTTTTTATAGTTTTTTGAAAATGGCGAAATAGGCACTTTTTCCTCAATTTCATGCAAAAAGTGCCTATTTCGCCATTTTCAAAAAACTATAAAAAATACTAGCGAAGAGATATTTGAAAAATTTTTTTTGCAGTTACTAATTAAATTGTTTAAAGAAACTTTCTGCATCAAAACATTTTTTGTAAAAAATCGAGAAAAAAAGTTGAAAAAGTTGACGTTTACAAATATTCGAAAATTTCAATGGGTACTTAATGGGTTAAGGAAAGTACTACATCATTCGAAAGGAATTCAAAAGACCTTTCCATTGATACCAAATTTGTCATGAAGTAAGCTCACAATTTGGCTAGAACTAACTTTAAAGGGTGCCAAAATACTTTTGGCCACCGCTGTATGTATGTATGTACATATGTACATTATTTGTAAGCATTTAACTGTAAATATCTACATATCTTGTTTGTGTGTTTGTTTCCGTTTTAGAGTTGCTTTGTCTGCTCACGCTCCGCCAAATTATAACTGTTGACTGTTGTTGTTACAGTTGATAATCAAATGATGGGCGCTATAAAACAACAACAACAAACGACCAGCTTGCCCCAGAGAATAATGCATCCAACGAAAAGTGCGAAAAATGTTGGTAAAACAACGATTGCGAATTTCTGGGCTGTTTCTGCGTGAGGGGGTGGGGTGTGAGGCGTCGCATCGTGAGTGTCGGGTGGTCTACATGGTTGGGGGTGGTGGGTGGTCGCTTCGTTCGTTGCCGATGATAATTAAGTTGTTAGACGACGCGCGCGGCTCGCAACGAGAATGTTACTAAAATTCTTAATTGAATTTGTGCGCCGGTTTTCGGTTTTTGGGTTTCGCTTTTCACCTTTCTGGCACAACGTGGATCCAGGAAAGGTTATCACATCATTGGCGCTCACAAAACTCAATTATATGCAACGTGTTTTGATTGATAGCTTAGTAGGTGGAATGCAAAGGGAAATTATTTGACTGTGCTGAGATAACACAAAATGTCAAAGAAACAAAACCTTGACGAAGAGCGGACAATGGACAGCAAAGGGCGAAAAGATGGGCGAGAGAATAAAAAGCAAACGCGTGTCGCTTTGTACGATTGAGTTTATGAACATGAGCACCGTGGTGGGGCGGGGGCGGGGGGTGCTAGGGGCATTTTAATTAGCTTGCTTTGTATGTGTGAGTGAATGTACCCTTCAGTCAAGAAATTCCTTTTCCTTTCGGTTGTTGTAATATTTTGACATTTTGTTGTAATTTTTCTAGAAATTCTGCCAGCGTCGACCGGCCGCTGCTCGAGCGACGCAAGCAGAGTTAATTTTCGTCTGCTTATGCTCGTTTCTTTTATTTCGACGCAGGCAGAGGCTGTTTCTGCTCGTTTCTTTTTGTTTCTTTCCCTCTCTATCGTACAAGTTTTCGGCCGACGTTGACGTCGACCAAAATTGTGCGACGGAGACAGAGGCTGTTTCTGTTAGTTTTTTGTTGTTTCCGTCTCTGTCGAACGAACGTCGAACGTTGCAGCAGGGACAAAATTGACGCAACAAAACTCAGAAAGCGCACGTGTCAAATAAAAAAGGAAAAAATTTGACAATGTCGCTGCCGGCTGCTGCTACGGCTAAAACAAATCGTAAGTGTGTTATAATAAAATGTATTAATTTTTAAAAGAAGAAAACTAATGTATTTATTTTTTTATTTAGAGTACGCATTGAACTTGGAACCATGCAAGGAGCTTCGTCTGGGATTTCTCTGAGGGCAGTGGTCGATGGCATATGGTGGGAGCTGCACCTACTTGGCAAGATAAACTGCGTATATTGGGCATTGAAAACAACTAAAAAATTAACTCAAAAATGTAAAAAAAAATAAAATTTAAATAAAAATATATAATTAAAAGAATAATTTTCTTAATTTTTTCAATTTTTTTTAATTTTTTTTAATTTTTATTAATTTTTTATCGTTAGGGAATCATTGAGGAATTTTCAGCAAAATTCCTGGGAGATTCCCTCGCGAAAATGGCAAAAGAATCGTTAGGGAATCATTGGGGAATTCTCGGCAGAGTTCCCCAAGGTTTCCCTAACGAGAAACGTAAGGGAATCTCTATGGAGAGTTCCCTTTTCCTCAATCGTAGGACTTCGCAATGTTAAAGTCCCTAAGGAATTTCATACAAAATCCCTATGGATTCCTTAAGCAAAGGGAAACATTCCCTAATGATTCTTTTGACATTCCTTTGTGAATGTGTCTGAA